>JAYMFT010129510.1:0-13067 GCA_038088735.1 Panulirus argus | reverse complement strand
CGAGGTAGCTTCAGGAACAGAAGAGCAATGGCCTCATTTGCACAGATCCACTTTCGAGCTGTCGCTTATAATGTGCCGAAAGCGGAGCCGACCATCCACAGCCAAGCCTCTCGTTATATTGATTATTTTGCACGTATACTTTCGCCTCCTGTCCATTTACCATTGAGTCTCCAAGGGAAGATTGAAGAAACTGGATTGGCTGGGACACTGCTAGCTTGACGGGTACTCGAACCCTGGGCCAGTGAGTTCCGTAGGTCGCCACGCTTACCACTTGCACCACAGATGCCTGTAAAGTTAGGGTTTTGGGATCCTTGAACGTTAGTGGCGTAGCGTGTCTTGTGTAAGAGTTAAACAGCTAAAATCCCACTGGGTAGAATAAGAATTGAATATCCACTTGTTACCGACCTGACTCGTGTGTCACAACTGGCTAATGTATTCCACCCAACACGACGGCCGGAGTTGCTTAACCCTGTCTGGTGGGTGTTGCATGTAGTCTATTGACCGGACCGTGATGGTGTAAGTGGCCCGGTCATCACCTGTGGTCAGCAACTGGTCACCTTTTAGAAGGGTGACTATCCTGAAAATCGTTATGTATACAACCTCATTTTTTTTTCTATGAATGACCCAGTCGTTCATTTGCCACACAGTATTGTGATGTGGTTGAATTTAAGAGAAGGGAATATGTAAAGAGTGACGTCCATAGCAACGGGAGGTATTGGCACGACACACGTCTGTCGACGTTATCCGAGTGTTATTGTCCGATTTCACGAGACGTCGTTACGAGACCTGTAACTGCTGGCCATATAGAGTTGCGCCCTTCAATACCGTGCCTGGAGTCCTGTATATTCAAGGTCGAGTATGAGCTTAGTATGTGATGGTAGGGTTGTGAGAAGGTTATGTGGTAACTCTTGGGTTATGAGGGGGTGGATTCTGGTACCCCCATGTATGTTGTGCCGTTTGGTTGGATGGGGACAGTAACCAGGGCGCAGTGAGGGAGGGGGCGCGGTGTCCCCGGTGGGTCGTGTGGAGGGGGGAGGGAGGGGAAGGGGACAATCACACGTAGCTCGAAAGTCCATTTCGTGGGCGGGAACCAGCCATTAATCTGCCGCAGGACGGCCAATAAGGCGGCGCTGCTGAGTGTCCACATAACCCTGACACGACCCCCCACCCCTTCTGTGTCCCCTGCTGCCTCCACCGCCTCCGCCTTCGCCCACCCCGGGGTGACCCAGGGGGCGGAGGACGTGCATTGAGTCATGTGATCCACGGGGCGGGGGAAACCCCACCGGGTCATGCCATCCACGAGACTAAACCGTCCGTGGGTCGGGAACGTCTGTGGCCAAGCCATCCATGGGACGGGTGACATCCACGACTTGCTGCTGCTGTCAGCCATCGCTACAAGGGCCAGGGTGGGCCACCTTCAGGGGTCGTATTTCCAGTGGGCCCCCAGAACAATCCAGGAGTGATCCCGGCTGGAAGGCCCCAGGATTTCTCAGCTTGGGTTCACATATAACAGCTAGAAATAGCCCACTGAATCACTGAGAGTAAGACATGATGCACTGTAGCATTAAGGCGTCTCTCAAGCGATTGCGGTTGAAATTCGAGCCACGAGGGAAGATGCTATCAGCCGGCCACCAGCGCTGCTCCCAGCGCCCCACTATCGTATCTCTCAGTGACCAGAATCACGGGTCATCCATCCCGTCTTGGCGGTAATATTTGTGGACATAAGACTGGAAGGGAAGAAGATCAATAAACTGTTG
The DNA here is from genome assembly GCA_038088735.1 of Panulirus argus. NCBI lineage: Eukaryota > Metazoa > Arthropoda > Malacostraca > Decapoda > Palinuridae > Panulirus > Panulirus argus. The sequence goes on along the minus strand of JAYMFT010129510.1, from coordinate 11,310 downwards.
GTGTCTTTTTATTTTACCGGTGATGATAATGAAGGACTGGGATCTTTTTTTCTTTTTTCTTTTTTCTTTTTTTTGCGGGCTTCCAGACTGCAAAATTTGGGGGTCCACCTAGCTTTCACTTTTTGTAGCGCACTTAATTGGGTGTTCTCTCTACGCGTCCATCGTCGTCTGTATGGAAACTTTTTTAAAATTTGATGTAAAAAAACAGGTCAGTTGAACAGACACTTTTCAGGAAGGATCTTTATCAAATTCCATCATTCCGGCCGATCCAAACACTTAATGTGGCTTCCACGGGGCAGAATGTTTTCTGACTGATTAAAAATCTTAAATGACCCATCTGTTGGAAACCATCGAGTAGATTGGAGGCAGGCTCTACAGCGTTGACCGATGGCTGGTCCTCTGTCATGTTCCCTTCTTTCCTACCGACCTGACATTCATTATGGCTGCCACACACTATTGGCCAGACGAGCGCGTGGTAATGGCTCACTTGGGCCTCTGGCCGTAGCGTTAGTTCTTCCTGTTGGACCCCATCGTCAACACCCTCGTCTGTGTCCTGAGGCTCTGCGTCGCTCTCTTGTTATTCACCAGCGGGGCAAGGAGCATTCTCTCGCCCTCTCTCGTCACCGTTCCAGCGAGTAACGTAGGCGGCGGAACGTTCCCAGGGCCGGCAGCAGCAGCACCCGCCGGTCGCAGGAACACGCTCCTGGCCGTGCGCGACTTAATGATGCCATCACGGAACATGATCGCCCGCAGGCCCAGGTGATGCATACAAATTAACTTTCCCAGGATAGGTGTTCAGGGGGGCTGGTGTCCCCCCGGCCCTCCTGTGGTTAATGGCTGGTTGAGGTGAGGCGTCCCACGGGGGGAGGCCCTGTGCCACACACCAGGTAATTGGCTAAGTGGCCAACGTGTTTATTCCGCCCAAACTTTATTCACAGTTTGGTGATCTTAGGTTGATACACTCCTGTCGATGGTGTTACCAGGACGGGGGCAAACCATTCGTCCGTGGCCGTAAAGTGGTTGGCACGGACGTCCGTGCGTTCGTTTCGTCAAGTGTCTAAGGACGGTGTCTCGAAAACTACAAGACTGAATCTCCTTATTTCAGTTCCTTATATCAAAGTCCTCAGCAGGTCGTTGGTTCGTTGATAAATAAACGTACCCGATTTTGCCCATTTGTCAGTGGAGGATCAGCTGGTCGCACCACCCTGGCTTGGCTTTGTGATGTCATTAATGAAGGCTCCTCCTGAAGTTGTTTCAGATGACCCTCTTCGAAGTGATTCAAATGTTACCCTCGTCAGCTTGTGTTCCAACTTCCAAGGCTTTAGACCCGCGGCTCGTGATCGGGTGCAGCTTCCAGTATTGTGTGGAGACCAGCGACATGAGGATTGACCGTTATGATACGTCTTTCTTTTCTCCGAACAGCGAAGCTTTGGAATTGTCTACATTTGTCTTTCCCTCTTTCCAGAACCCTTAAGCCTTTAAGAACCAGGTCTCCAAACCCGCGTGGAGCTCATAATTAATCTGAATTTATTTTCATTTTCACAAAATAATCATTTTTCCTTTTTTGTCCGAGTTGGCCCCAACTAGGGGCATGGTTTCAGCCGTGCCACCGTCGACTCATAAAAAAAAGTGACAGGTGTGCGTTATTGGAGGGTGATATAGTATTTCCAGGTTATGTAATCATTATTCAATAGCTGGAATGTATTAATTCACATTTTTGTGAAGTAATGTATTTTGGTGCAGTATTTAGTTGATTTATAATACCGCGGTGGCTGTGTTTCTGAGCGATGAATCCTGTAAAACCTGGGCTGTGTTTGTTGTATGTGGTGGATCACATGATAGGTGGTGGATCACATGACTGATTGTGGATCACATAATAGGTGGTGGATCGCATGACAGGCGGTGGATCACATAACAGGCGGTGGATCACATGACGGGCGATGGATCACATGACGGGCGGTGGATCACATGACAGGTTGTGGATCACATGACTGGTGGTGGATCACATGATAGGTGGTGGATCGCATGACAGGTGGTGGATCACATGACAGGCGGTGGATCACATGACGGGCGGTGGATCACATGACAGGTGGTGGATCACATGCCGCGGTGGATCACATGACAGGTTGTGGATCACATGACAGGTGGTGGATCACATGACAGGCGGTGGATCACATGACAGGCGGTGGATCACATGGTAGGCGATGGATCACATGATAGGTGATGGATCACATGACAGGTGGTGGATCACATGATAGGCAGTGGATCACATGACGGGCGGTGGATCACATGACAGGTGGTGGATCATACTGACAGATTGTGAGTCACTTTACTGGTGGTGGATCACATGACAATTGCTGGACGAGGCTTGACAGTCATGTTATGCAGTGGAAGCCGTGCGACAGTTTCAGTGGCAATGAATATGTTCTTAACTTATTCATATGATATAAGCAGTGGAGAGAGAACATGTGTTCAGCAGCTGTTCCAACCATGACGATGGCAGAACATATGTTCTCCATTAAATGTCTTACGCTTGATGCAGGCGGGTCTTTGGTGTTGGAACATATGTTCTCCTTAAGATGTTCTTCGCGTGATGCAGACCAGGGCATGTGTTCTTCTTCAAATGTTCTTCATTTGGTGTAGCGGGGAAAGAATATTGTATTATTGACGTGTTCTCCATCGGATTTTCTTCATGTGGCTTATAGAGGTGTAAGGAAAGTGTGTCTGTTATCGATGTTCCCGTGTTCTATCTTGTTCACAGAGCTTCCATCACAGACCGGGCCAATCAGCATGGCACAGACGGAGGACTCAGGAAATCAGATAATTGGCCAGAGCGAGGGATGGGCAGTCTCGGGGTTGGCCTGAATGGCCCAAGGGGGGGCGGAGCTGGCCAATCAGTAAGTAGTGCAGAGGTTCAGACGAGCCAATCAGGAGGACGCAGGGGTTCAGGCCGGACCAGTCAGGATGCAGTGCACGGTGTGAGCCTTGGGGGTGAGGGGGGGGGGTGTTGTGTACCCAGGGAAGGGAGGAGAACGTGGTGGGGGTGGGGGGGGGGTGCCAAGTATTGGCCAGTCTTACACAGGCGGGGTGGACTCTCTCTCTCTCTCTCTCTCTCTCAAATCTCCATAAATCTCGTTATAACTCTACGTATATTGTCGTGACGTAAATTGCGTTGATGCAGCACCTACCGGGTGTCCTCGTGTGGCCTGCGCTTGTAGTGCCGCCGCCTCCATGTTTCATGAGGTGATTTCTTTATTAGATCCCAGTTCAGTCCTGTTTCGGGGTTTCGTAATTGAGGATCGGTGTTTCGTGAAAGTCTCGCGTGTTTCGAGATACCGTCTCGGTGTTTCGAGACTTAGTTTCGTCGTATAACTTTTATATGTATTATATTCTGTATATTTTACTGATATCTGTTGTAATAGTAGTCTCCGTTTGTTGATATAATATCCTTATATATCATTATACAGTGCGCATATATTAATAAAATTCCCATATATCGCAATACGGTATAATATCCCTATATCGTACTGGGGTCTCAGTATATTACAGGATGATCACCGTATATTATACTTTTATTATTATGATTTGGTTATAACACTATGTCTAGTTCTTGCAGCCCTTGCATTGTCCTAGTATAATTACAGAACATTATGCTTACGTATGTCGAGATATGATCTCAGTATATCCCAACAATAAAGGTAAATTTTGGTATAACCAGCTCATACTCTACTACGTATGTGTAAGTATAACCAGCATGTATCATATGTATGAGCTCGCTGTTACCTTAGGTATGCGTTGGTGTAACCGCATCTCTCATAGGTATGTTTTGATATAACCAGTATATATGGTGTGGCTACACAACGTTTTCCTCTGGAAGATCGCGACAGACTCTTTCCTTAGTCGGTGTGTGTGGGGGGGGGGCGTGAGGGTCGACTTCGCCTTGTGAAAGAGAAAGAGAGAGAGAGAGAGAGAGAGTGAGTCAGAGTCAGTAATTAAGACCGCGGAGGAGTTGCTGGTCAGGGTATAGTGCAGGATTAGAAGCGTGAGGACGGATTACAGGGGAGAGCAATTGGTATTAGGAGGGATTGGATGGGGGGGTAGAAAATGATTGGATGTTTACAGCAAATGATATGGTTATAGGAGAGAGAGAGAGAGAGAGAGAGAGAGATTTAGGAGAGAGAGAGAGAGAGAGAGAGAGAGAGAGAGGTTAATGAGAGAGAGGGGGAGAGGGTGAAATAGATGTGAGAGTGGGGGAATAAAAGAGAGATGTGAGAGAGAGGGGGAGAGTAATAGAGAGAGAGAGAGTGAGAGGTGAGCGTGGAAGAGATCCAATGTCACGCTTCACCACCCCACTAGATCATTGTAGGCTCCTGCCTCGAGGTGGCGGCGGCCTCCTGCTGCTGATGGTGAGGTGAAGATGAGGCGGATGGTGAGGTGAAGATGAGGGGGTGGTGAAGTGAAGATGAGGCGGATGGTGAGGTGAAGATGAGGGGGTGGTGAAGTGAAGATGAGGGGGTGGTGAGGTGAAGATGAGGGGGATGGTGAGGTGAAGAAGGTTGATGCCCGCGTGAACATGTAGGGATGATGAGGCTCATGGTCGTGAAAATGAGGGAGATAGTGAGGATCATGATCGTGATGGGGTTAATGGGGGTGAGGTTAAGGGAGCTGAAGATGTTGGGGAAGGTGAGGAAGATAGTGATAGTGAAGACGGAGATAACGGAGGTGAAGGTCCCGGGAATGGTGAAGGTGAAGATTGTAATGATCAGTGAAAGTGCTGATGGTGAAGATGAGGGGGGAAAGATGGTCAAGGTGATGATTAGGTTCTGGTAGTGATGGGACAGATGCCCTTAAAGATGACGATAGTGATGAAGACGAGTCAAAAAGAAAGAGGGTGAATTGGTGATGAAGGTGATGTCTTTGGTTGTGCCAGTGATAGTTAGGGAGACGAGGTCTGTTGGCTGTTGTGATTAAGTGGAGGGCGATAGTGAAAGTGATGGTGATGATAAAAAAGATGAGGATATTGATGGTGAAAGTGATTGTGTTTCTGATGACGCCCGTGCTGGTAGTCCTGCTAGTGAAGGTGTTAAAAGTGACTCGAAACAGTGATGATGTGGTGAGTCGTGACAGTGAGGTGGTAAAGGATGGTGAAAATGGGTGGCTGGAACGATATAGTGAGTTACGGTGATCGCTTCGAGGGATGGCGATGGTGACTAGTGCTCTACGGCTTGGTGATAGTGAAAGACGGTGGAGTGGAGAGGAGGCAGAGCCACCTGCTTGTGGAAGCCATCTGTATGAAGACACGCTAATGTAGTGCTTATTGAGTATAGTTAGGCTCTTCTTGCTGAAGTTGAGGAGAGAGAGAGGGAGAGAGAGGGCGGTAGAGAGAGAGAGGGAGTGAGGGAGAGGGAGAGAGCGGCGGTTGGCTTAGCTCCAGGAAGATAGCTTTATGAGGTGGATAACATGATCGTATTGTGTGGCTGCCTCCGTCGTAATGGTTACCCATCACCAGTACCAAAAGCAACCACTCCGGTCACCAGTTCGCAATGGGAACTCACAGCCACCAGTAGCGGTAGCTGAGTGGCAGGAGCAGGGAAAGTCATGGCCATCTCTGATGAAAGGTGAAACGATAAACATGAAAAATGAATACATCAGGGATTGATTTAAGGTGCACAGGTGTTTGTAGACCCGACTCTTAAAGGTGGAAAAGTTGTAGGAAGAGACAAGGGCGAACGAAGGAAGAGAATGCCACAGCTGTGCTTTACAAGGAAAGGAGGGAGTTATCATAACGGTTAATCCTCGTTTGGTTGGTCTCCTCGCAGAAACTGTGGGATGCAGCTGTAGATAAGTGACGCAAGTCCAGGTCTTATATAAGGGCTGGGATACACGCTATCAATTTACGAGAGCAGTGGCCAAGAGAGAGAGAGAGAGAGAGAGAGAGAGAGAGAGATTACAGCGAATGGAAAGGAACTGTTCAACAAAGGCGAGGAAGCTGTGCGTGAGAGAACAGACAGAAGCAGGAAAGCCAAAGAGAGGAAGTTAAGTAAGTAAAGACTTGTGCCACACCCTGTCACGTGCCCTGAGTCGTATATGGGCCACGAGAGCACTGCAACTACCACTGCGAGAGGGAACTACCTTAACTACCATTACCAAAGGGAATTGCTACAACTACAACTTCTGTCACAATCTGATAATGTACTATTAACGTATTGACCTTAAATGCCATCATCATTAACACTGTCCACGTAGCTTTTCTCCCTTGTTACTACCACGTCTACCTTGCCTCCCCCTCCATGACCTCACCATCACAATCCCCGCCACTCCGCCAACACTGCCCCTCCCCCACGACCTAGCTATTAACGTTCCTCCACCACCGCCATTCTCCGTCACTTTTCAGCATTTGTTCCCCACCATTTTCCCCTCTGTCCAGCAGTCGTTTCTCACCACCACCACCACCACCACCAGCTTTCGCCGTTACAGGCCTAACGCCCGTTCCCCCACCATCTCCAGCACTGGCTCCCTTCCCATCACCGTAGATGGAGCCCGGCCCCCAGTGTTTTATGCCAGCAGCTTATGCTGTTTCTGCTAATGTATTGCTGCCGTCCACCACCAGAGGGTGGCATATATAACCCATGACTGGTCCAGCTACTGATCTGTGTGTCTGTGTCTGTGTAATACTTACTTCGTCACACAAGAGGGGTGCTTTACACTTGTGGGTCCACTTAGTTTTATCTTTGAGTTATCATCCAATAGGCTTTTGAGTTTTCCATTGGTACTGTTTTTTACTTCCTCTTCTCATAGCTCTTTTCCAGGTGTCCACAACGCTGTCCTTGTTGAAGCGCCTGCCTCACTCCTCCGCGATCACTAACTTCTAGCAATACCCTCACGTTGTACACTCTACGAACAACAAGAATTGTTTCTCTATTAAGGTCGTCTTGGCCTCTTAGGAATTCATGTGTAGCTATTATGTCACCATCTTATTCGTCCTGCTTCTAGATTGGTCAGGTCCAGGGCTTGCCTCCTCTCCTCTTAGCTCATCCAGCTCTGGTCTGGTGCCATATTCCTGCACAAGTGAGTAAGACCAGATGTTTGCGTATATTCCTAGCTTAGGACAGGTGGTTGCGGGATATCCCAGCTCAAGACATATGGTTGCGGGATATCCCAGCTTAGGCCAGATGGTTGCCGGATATCCCAGCTCAGGACGAATGTACTGTCCGTCTTATGTATCTTCTTAACCACCTCATTTCATCCATGTACTTCGAGGGCAGTTTTGACATTGACCAAAGTAGGATTTATTTGCCTTCCACGTGACCCGTTTACCATGAAGCTCTGGTGACAACTCCAGTTTTGGATATTAACTCTTGGATTTGGATCACTTTCATCGTGTGACTCATGCAGTTTGTTACCTCGATATGCTACTCACTGTCTGGTCTGCTTGACCTCCATTACATCTTCACGACTATCATTTTCAGTTTTAATTCACTGTTGCGTCATGCGACGGTCTCTTTTATAATACCTTGCTGTTCCTCTATTTTGCACTTCCTTCATAATTTCGGCATCATCAACAGACAGATTCAGATAAGATACCGCCTCGTCTGGCGTATCCTTGACGTGGATGAGAAACAGTAATGGTTCCAGCACCGGGCCGTGAGGGACCCCAATTGTCATCACTCTCGCCTGTCTTGAGGAGGTCCCTCCTCTCTGGCATGCTTCCTCAGTGTTCCCCCCAGTTGGGGAGTTGTCAGTCGATTTACGCAGCCCTTCTCTCACCCCAGACGGAGCGTTTAGATTTCATCTCCATCTTTCAGTAGGGTGACGGTATCAGAGGCAGGAGCATACAGTCTGCCACATACCATCTCGTCTTGGATGTTGCTCTCATACAAATCCATCAGATTCGTCTCCCTTGATCTCATGATTTAAATTTGTTGTTTATTCATTTGGGTTATGAAATGACTCGAGTCTATAATGATTAAACACTTACAAATCAAACGCCTTTCCAATTTCTGTTTCGTTTCGTCAAAATGTGATTTCGTGTATAGTGTCCCGAATCTGGCTAAGGTGGAACATCTGTACCCTGGCCTAGTACTGGGTAGCCTCCCAGAGCGCGAGTCTGATGGTGGTGCGGGATATCACCTGATGGAGTTGGTGTAGTTAGGAGGATGGCTTAACTGGCGCCGCCATTTGTATTCCCAGTCCAGGCCGGGCGCTCCCGACCCGTCGCCTTTGGCGGGAGTTTAGATTAAATTTCCCGCGTTTTCTCTCGGTGAGCCCCTGGGCCCGACCCGGCCTGGTCCGACCTCTTGGGTTTTATTATAAAATAATACGGAAGACTTGAAGACTTATTCCTCTATTTTTCTTTACTTAAAACCTTGAAGATTTGTCCCTTGTTATTTGCCGACATTTGATTATCACGGTCGAGGAGATCTGAAAGAAATACACAAATCTTTCGAGATTTGAAGAGCGTTCTTTAACGCCAATTCGAAAACTTTTTGAGACTTGACAATCAGCTGGTGGCCCCGGAGGGTGGGGGTGGGGGCCGAGGGGGCTCCTCACGTTGGCGCCTGTTTACATAACCCTGTGGGGTCGAGGGGGTGGGGGAGGGGGGACCTCTGCCTGAATCTCAATTTTATCCTCAAGAAATATACTTCAGTTCCATAATTTAGGACTCACTCGCCCTAAAGGCGAAGATATGAATCAGTTTTTGTACTGTTATTGTTGTATGAAAAGTAAAAATAAAGTACATGTATATTGCTTCTATTGTATAAACTCTAGACGGAGGAAGTGCATGTGTTAGGAGAGCAGTATTATGCATAAATGATACATGGAAATTGAGGATATTCGAAGATGGTAGTGTTGGAATGGCGGAGCGGACGACCTCCGTCTGGTCCTGAGATCTAAGAATTCTCGAGGCGGTGCCGTTCCATGAGGTCAGAATTTAACGGCGGGTCAGGAGTTTGCAGTTAGAATACATCCCCGAGGAGTGTAAGATGTTGCGGGTAACTGATGAAGGCAGTGTTGAGGCGTATTTTATTGCCGTTCGCTGTGTCAAGTTTAGAGTTACATTTGAGAGAGCGATTAGACGAAGCTGCCGGCCTGGGGTTCACAGATTAACCTCAGGCACGACTGGTTCTGGTTCTTGCCGGGTTAGGGTTCAGTGTTTTGTGAGGACAGCCACTGGGGGGAGGGGTAGTTGGAGGAGGAGGGGCGTCTGTGATGCAGCACCAGCTGCAGCATAACGGATGTGAAAACAAAGGCCTCATTGGAGGCTTCGATCAGAGCCTCAAACGAGCCTTGAAGAGAGCCTTATAGGTGTGGATGGGTTCACAGGACGTACGAACGGTGGTTCGCAAGAGATGATTCATGAAAGGCAAGACAGAAATGTGAACCAGCATCGCTGGTGTGTGAAACAGTGAGGACAGTGTTGACATGGACGCTGACCCTTGGCTTATGGGCAGACTTGGGTCGACCGAGGCCTCGTCATTCCTCAGTTGGAACATCACTCGTTGGAGTGTCCACAGGTTTCCAGGAAAGGTCCAACAGAGGATGTAACACAAGACCTGTTTGTAGAGTTGGTCTTTTCCTTTTCTGTTGGTTCGGGGTTCAAGAGGACGCCTGAACGAACAGGCGCGTTATCCCAAAACGGTAAAGTTGCCTCAAGAATCACCTATTTATGTGGTAGTGACATCGTTTGTCCTGACTGCGGGAGGCCAGCTGAAGCACCCTGCTGGTACCCTAACCCTTTTAAGTCGATGATGATACGACCCTTGAGTACGAGAGTGCGACCTTCGGATATAATGGCCTGGACGCTGACGTGACCCTATAAGGCCCGACCAAAGGTCACGTCATCACATCCAAGGGTTGGCTGGCATTGTCTTGCTCAGGGGCTGAGCCTGGCAGAGGCGAGGCGGCCGGCGCGCTGCCGCCGCTCCTTGACCCCGTCAGATTCTGGAAGCCGGTAGGTCAGGATGAGCATTCGTAAGAGATAAGAGGGAGAGTATGAAAGTTTTTTTAGAAAAACTGAGTCGCCAGAAATAGTGGAGTGCAAGGAGAGTGTTGTTAGTGAGAAGCTTGTAGCGAGTTGTGGCTGCCTGTAAGTGGTTACAGGATTTGATTTGATTTGTGCCGGAGCCCCGGCGAATTTATTGTGCACCCCATGCTCATCCTGTGAGCGGTAGCGCAAAAGGATTACGGGGGTCACAAAGGGTCTTAGTCAGACCCCAGTGGCTTGATATTACATGCATAACATAGTTAAATAGTTTCATATGTTAAGTTCTACCTACTAGATGCAAAAAGTGGATACAAACTTAAAATTTTAGGTATCTTGTCATTAACAATAAGGTGTTGCGACATTTCTTGCAGGGCTTGTTTAGATCTATCCCTAAACGGCTCTATTCTTTCACATTCTAAGACATAGTGTTCTAGTTTGTGTCCAAACCTTTGACAAAATTTACAATTTACACGAGTAACATCTCCAGATAGGCAAAGCGCCAGTAGTACCTATATCCTAGCCTTAATCTTGCAATTTCAACATCATGTAATATATTGACCTTATCACTTTTTCCATATACATGTTTTACTTTATGCATTTCACTGTGATGGAAAATGTTTCTACTTGTGCTTATCTGAACTTTCGGTAACAACCTTGTAATGGAGGTCAGAATACCTATTGTTCATAGAAGCAATGTTCCAACTGAGTACTGTGATATCACTATATTGCTGAACAATGTTCTTGTTAGCCATTTTCCTTATATATGTTGCATGGATCTCCCTAGACCTTATTAATCCAGTTATCCTATAACCATTCGCTGACTAAGTCACACGTAACACAATCGAGTCCATATTAATTGCTAATACTAAGAACTTTAATTTGTCCCCAGGCAACTTCAAAGTCCATCCAATTATCAACCAAATCATTACGAAAGATTTATTAAATACACCAAGCCTAAAGAATTCTTTTATTTTTTTCCAAAAGGCATCTAGCTACCCTGATCAACCTCCTTCCCTCCTAACCACACGGCACCCCACCCTCTACCCGCAAGGCACCCCACTCTCCCTTTCTAACGGTCACAGTCGGTTAGGCCAGCAGTGTGGAGTATTTGGAACTAGACACCAGACGTACCCCGGGAGTGATGTCGGGATTTAAATAACTATGTTGATTATTAGCACCTGAAGAGGTGGATTGTCTTCACGAAACATGTGCCACATGTATAGATAAACTGCAAGTTAAATAAAAATCTAAGAACTCTACTGTAGTGCGATTTCACCTTTATATATATATATATATATATATATATATATATATATATATATATA
>JAYMFT010129499.1:0-13067 GCA_038088735.1 Panulirus argus | reverse complement strand
TATATATATATATATATAAATATATATATATATATATATATATATATATATATTTATATATATACAATAAAAAAAATATGTAAACGATGGAGTGATTGCGAGTAAACAAAAACGGTAATCTATGTTGAATAATGTTCAGTTTGCCCCTGCAAAAACGTCAGCAGTCAGCACTCCAGGTTAACAGGCAGCTCTCCAGGTCGGCAACCAGCATCCCAGGTCAGCAATGAGTACTCCAGGTTGCAATACAGCGGCTACGTCTACGTTATAGTGGTAGGGCTACATTATAAAAGGCTAGGACTACACTACAGCAGCTATGGCAACACTACAGTGGTTGGGGCTACACTATAACGGCTAGGACTATACAGCTTTGGAGATTGACAAACTACAGAGATTACAGTGCCAATTATGGCGGTTTGTGCCCAATGAAATCGGTGTAGTCCTAATTACAATGGTCTCCTTCCTATTAGAGCAGCTATGGTTGCGTCGCAACGGCTAAAACAACAGTTTAGAAACGAAATCCATTACAGGAGCTAGAAACCTACAGAATCCAGCAGCCAAATCAAGAAAGCATCGGTCTTGGATCTATTACAGGTGCTAGAGAACTAGAGAGATCAGCGGCCATAATATGGCTACTACGGTTCTGGACCCATTCCAGGGACTGGAAACCTCCAGAAACCATCGGCTAAGGCACATCACGAGAGAGAACTTATAGAAATCTACATATAGAAGGGTGTTCCATGGAACACTTGCATCGCCTGCGGTGTAACATGGTTACTGCGAGTGAAATTAAGGCTGAAAATATTGTTTGGAATATATCAAAAACATTTGTATCAGGTCCCATAACCAAAGGTGGAATTTTCTTCCTGTCATAAGCCAGGTAAAGTTCTAGGTTAAACCTTTCTTTAAATGGCATAAAAATCTGACTAGTGTTATGAGTTTTATGTCATTCAGTTCCTTAGGTCCTGGAAAACAACTATATAAAAATTCCTGAGCCAACGGCTGAATTCTTTTCTTTATGTTCCGAAACAAGGTTAACCCACCCATATAAGTCTTATAACTTGATCAAATTCCAAACTAGAGTTATGATCTTTATACCATTCATCTTCTTAGACCTAAAGAAACGAGTGAGTAAAGTTTCACGAGGATGTGACACACAGTAGTCAAGTTATGACCAAGGTTAAGTTGAAGGTTAAACAGTTACTGCGGACGACTTGACGGGACTACAAGAGGACAAAGCGATCCCCAAGTTTCTGCCTTGCTACGCAGGCGACACAAAAACTAGAGCCGCTGCTACGATCAAGGTCGCGTTGCTATCTGCAGTTCACTCATCATGTGCCTTCTTATGTAATAAAAACTGCCATACATCACAAGTATTTTGTCCATTAAAAAACGATTTGTCCTCAGTACTCGACTTGAGGAGTATTCTTTTAACTTTGCCCCTAGATATATGGAAAGTTTTCTAATTTTAGATATTTGGGAAATATCCTGTATCTGTTCCAGATACTTCAAAGTATCTAGACTTTGTTTCACATACTAAGGAAGTATCCTAGCTTTCTTCAAGGTATTTGAGAAGTATCTTAACTTTGTCCAAATACTTGGGAAGTATCTTAGCTTTGCCTCAGGTAATTGAGAAATATTCTGACTTTGTTCCAGGTACTTAGAAAGTTTCCTAACTTTACTTCTGAAGTATCCCAGTATTGCATACTATAAGTGGCTCCTCCTGCTGTGCCCTGTTACAAAATCCAATCTTTGTAGCCCAGCTCATGGGCCTTTTGTGCACAACTATCTATATCCCCCTCTGCACCATCGTCAACAGCATGGGGAAGTGTGTAAAATATTTCCAGCTTTTTGATTTTTAGAAAAAAAGCAAACTTGGACCCCATTTCGACAACTAGGCGTTATTGCAGCGACCAGAACCTTGTTGCAGAGTCCAAAACCAATCTGCGGCGTTCAGGACCTGGTTGAAAAGTTCAGAGTCTTGTTTCGGCGTTTAAGACCTCGTTAGAGCGTTCAGGACTTTGCTGCAACGTTCAGGATCGCATCAGAGTAACCAGAGTTAAAAACGGAGCAGTCAGGGTCTTCCTACAGCTTGTAGGCCTACTCTGCAGTGGTGGGAACTCATTCCAGCTTCAAGTTTTTCATCAGAAAGGCTATCGTCAGAGCGCTCATTACAGATTATGTTCCAATACAGGAGAGATTTACGTCAGCAGGCAGAGAAACACTACAGAGAGGCTTACGTGAGCGACAGAGCCACGCTAAAGCGGCTAAACAAACATTACCGCGCCTAATACTTTACTGTAACGGTAACAAAAACTACAGCACCCGTGAACCTATTATACCGGTTTTACAAACACTATGGCGCCCAAGACCTATTAACTATAACACCTTAAGCAAACACTACAACGACCAGAGTCTTCCTGTAACTGAAAGACACGCTACAGCGGCCTGGAATCCAAATACAGCGGTTTCTGCACAGTGACCAGGACTCCATAATAGTGTTAACGACCTCAGGAGAGCGGTCACAGATCCTGAAAGCAACCAGATTCCAAATACTGTGACCAGGGCCGTGCTGTAGCGGTCACAGACCCACTACGGGGGTAGGAGCCCCATACGGAGGGTCAGAGCCACTTCTCAGCGCTCAAAGTCCGCCTCCTACAGCGGTCAAAGTTCTACTGCAGCGGTTAGAGCCCCGCTGAAGCGGTCCAGGATCCAATACGGCAGTTGAAGCACCGCTATGGCGGTCAGAACATCATTACAGCGGTTAGAGCACCACAACGGCAGTCAGATCCCCACTACGGAGGTCAGAGCCCCGCAACGGCGGTCAGACTATCAATACAGCGGCCAAGACCCATCTACATCAGACCAAACCCATCTACAGCGGTTAAGACACCACTACAACGGTCAGGACCCTATTATAGCAGTCACAGGTCCATCATAGTGGTCAGGACTCCGCTATAGCAATCAGGGCCATATTATAGCGGTCAGGATCCCATTACAGCGATCAAGGTACCACTGCAGAAAGCACCCTGTGCCCCAGTAATGCTGTCAGGACCTGAATACGGTAGCCAGGGCCCATTACATCTGTCGGGGCCACACTACAGTGATCAGGGCTCCCCTCAGTAATCAAGGCCCCACTACAACGGCCAGGCCCTTATTGAAGAGGTCACTACAGCGATTTGGGTCTCATTTCAAAGTTTGAGGCCCACCTCAACAACGGTTATGGCCCTAATAATGCGGTCAGGGCGCCACTGTATAGGTTAGGGCCGACCACAGTGGTCAGGACCCTGTTACAACGGTGAGAGTGCCATTACAATGGTTAGGGCCCCAATACAGAGATAATGGCCTCACTATAGCGGTCAGGGCCACCCTACAACGGTTAGGGCTCTGTTACGAAGATCAAGGCCCCATCACGGCGGTCAGGGACATACTACAGTGGTTAGGGCTCTGCTGCGACGATCAGAGGGCCCTTTCACGGCGGTCATGGCCCCACTACAGCAGTCAGGGCGCCACTACAGCGGTCAAGGCGGACCAGGGCGGCGGGGAGGCAGACTTGTACAAGCCGGGTTGGGGTCTGGCTGCCTGGGCCGGACGAAGCAATACGAGTGAACGAAATTCTTGATGAAAATGTTGGCTGCGGTAGCGGCGTCGCGCTGGGCGTGGAGGAGGAGGAGCAGCAGCGGCAGCAGCCTCCTCTCTCTCGTCCTCCAGAACAGCATTCTGTTCCTTCCGGCAGCAGAGAGAGAGGAAAAAACACCACCAGCGACAGAAGTTGTACACGTGCAACAACAGCAGCGCTGCGAAGCTACGCAGGTAGGGCATGAGACCGTCGTGCGCACGGGGAAGATTCCCTGCAGGAGCCGGTCTCCGTGATGTGTTCCTCTGGTGATGCACTAAAATGTCTGCAGCCTGACCTTGGACGGATAGCTGGGTGGCTGCCACACTCTACGACGATTATCAATACCCGCGCCATAGTCTAGCGGCCGGACGTGTGCTGCTGCTGCTGTTCTCCTCTGCCCTTGCCTGCTCTGCTCTGCCCTACCCTACCCTACCCTACCCTACCCTACCCTACCATACCCTGCCCTGGCCTGGCCTGGCCTGCCCGCGTCAGCCGATCCAGGTTACATCCCTTAACACACACACACACACACACACACACACACACACATGGAAGGGGGAGGGGTAGTAGTAGTGCAAAACTCGTCCCCCTTACATGGGGTGGTGAAGAGTGGCCTGTATATGGTATTGTCTGGCGTGCATGTGAAGACTACAAAGGTCTGTGTATGGGCTGTGGGAGGAACAGTCTCGTGGATCATTATCTCCCCACGGTGCTCTCATGCTTGCTAGTCTGCCTGTAATGTTACTCACTGATTCATGATACTGACACCACAGGAGCCTCCCCCACCACCCTCCCCTCCCCGCTCGCCCTTACTTTTAGGGTTCTGTGATGTGCGAGTGGTGGTGGTGGTGGATGTGTGGGACTGGGAAGTGGTGGCGGATGTGTGGGACTGGGAAGTGGTGGCGGAAGGTGGATCTGTATGTGGTGATGTCTGTGGGTGGTGCCTGTGGCCGGATGTGATGATGTTACGTAGTGGTGGTGGAGGACGCTCTGTGTACATTATCAATATAGTCTTTACAGTGAGGAACTTCTTTCATTCGAACCTACAAACTAACCACTCAACACAGTGAGTAAACTACAGACGGTCGTAGCGGTGGTGGTGATGGTGGCGGAGGACGGTCATAGTGGTGGTGTATGCGGTGGTTAGAGCAACAGCAATGGTTGTCGTGCAGGTGGCAGTAGTGGTGTAGGTGGTAATGATAGTGGTGACGCTGGTAGGTGTGGCAGTAGTTGCAGAAGTGTTCTCTGGTATTTGAAAATGCTACATCTGGTAGTTCTGGCGCAGCTTGGGCCAGTTTAACAGCAGAACGCAACTGGCATACACAGCTTCCGTACGGCACGCAGAATTCACACGATGATAATAACAACAAAACGCTGGGAAAATATATAAATATGTGTGTAAAAGTTGGTCTGTGCGGTGATTACGCCAGGTACCAGAATGCTCTTTAAGTTCTAAACTTAGCCACGGGCAGTGACGCAAAGACCTGTGTCATAAGTTCGGTACAGCAGTCTTAGCTAAGACCACCTGTTGCCTTCCCTAGGTCACTCTGTCCATGTGTTGTTTCCACTGTACGCTCTGTCCTTGCCTCAACCCAACCCCTTGTTATGTACCCTTCACCCTCCCTATCGCAGCCCATCCTATCACCCTCCTATGTTGATGTGCGCTCTCTGCTTGCCTCCCCCGACCCCTCGCTACTTTCCCTTTACTCACACTATTATGGAAACGCTTCCTTTATTCAGATATTTCGATAAAGGAAAATCCTTTTATAAGATAAATATTCTGTTAAGGACCACAACGCCAGCCAAGCAGACCAATTGTTCCGCCCAGATGCTGGACAGAGCGTAACAAAAAACCAACCAACCCACGTGTAACTATTTGCTCTAAAAGTTGACTGTAATAACTCATTATATTGTAATACTTTAATGACTATTGCAGATCCAGATTCTGATAACAAAATCCTCTTTCGGGGTAATCAAATCATGTAAGCTGTCTTACAACAGTAATCTTAAGGTATAAATCTATGACATGAAAAATTTATCATTATTGTAATTACATTTATAATGGTAGTATATAATCATAATCACTATTACTGTAGTCATTTCACGATTAGTATCATTATTGGCGGTGGCGGTTGTGATGACGTATTCGGTAGCAGGCGTCTTAGAGAAATACAATGTTTGCCAATGTATATCTATTGGCCAAGGTAAGAATACTGAGTGAGTTGTATTCTTGGTGTCAGATTCAAGGAGACGACAGGTTTAGTAATAATGTGGTGACGGTGGCAGGAGTGATTTGGTGGCATTTGTGGTGACAGTGGGTGTGGTGTTGATAGTGGTGAGATAGTAGGAAGGGGGGGGGGGGGGAGCATAGTAATGGTGAAGTTGTGGTGATGAGAAAGCTGAGACTGATCTCGGGGTTTCGAAGTTCAGCCTTTCCGTCAACACCGAATCTTGCTTTAGCATGAGGTCTCATGTTTCACCAACGGGTTTCTTACATCAACAATAGACATTTTGCTTAGATATCGAATCCTTTGCTTTACCACAAACATCCTTCGCCTGAGCAGCGGATCCCTTATATCAGCACCAAATTTCTTGCTTCATCAACTGCGATCCTTAAGTTCCAGTGCTTAAAATCTTACTTTAAAATCGGAAATTTTCTTCAAAAGCAAATTTCCTGCTTCAGCACTCTAAATCACTTGTTGCATCATCGAATTTGTCGAAACCAAATCTGTCATTATCATTCCTTGACCTTTTACATCCTACCTTCGGCAGCAAATCTACCCCAAAGTAATAGGGCACCTATGGTCTTAGCTATAGCCTGCAGAGCTTGGGTTGGGATCTGCAAAATTTATGTCCAAAGATGATGCCTCGTCGCTAGATGCATTTGATCCACCTCATGGAATGGGAGGGAAGTAAAATAGACGATAAAAGAGACATAGATAATCAAATACAAAGAATGAAAGATGGGTATAAACACAAAGATGGAAAAATGGGTATATAGGTAGTTCCTTTGTCACGATAACCTAACGAAAACAATTATCTAGGTGCGTCATATGCCTGAGGCGCTCCCAAACTCGTCAAGCAGCAGCTGCAGGAGCAATACCTAATGGCTCTGATGAAAAATGAGTCAGGGATCCGGATATCGTTTTACCAATTACGCATCGCCGACCCGAGTAATCGGGCCTTTGCAGAGCAGGTGACGCCACGTTTTTGGTATGTAAATACAGAGAGCGACATTCAGATCAAGATATGGACGTCTTTAAAGACCTGAATTACTTTTCTGTTTGTCAATGTTATCGAGTAATATGGGAGAAATTTTTTGCTTAAGGATCACACACAATAGTTTCCAAAGGAGAGGGAAAACTTTTTTAGGTTGATTCGAGAAAGACAAGCATGCACAGGAGCATATTCAGAAGCACTCGCTATTGTGAGCAGTCTTCAGGATTTTTGTCTGGGTAAGACACAGCCTCACAGTCTTTCGCTAAAAGACGCATTTCAACGATTGGAACCAGAAGCTGTATTTTCAACATGGTAAAGGTTGTTGGTTTTCAACGTATAGCAATCCGAAGCATTGCGTCTGTCAGGCATTAAGAATCTCACTCCAATCAGACTTTTCAACCCTTCATATTTTTCAAATTTTTATTAGGTATTAGCTCGACGCTACTAACCTAGTAACATCAGTTCGACACTGCTAAACCAGTAACAACAATTCGACACTGCTGAACCCGTAACAGCAACTCGACACTATTGAATCCGAAACATCAGCTCAACACTACTGATAAGTTTCCGGATGTGTTCCAAGAATTTACGCAAAATAGGTGTCGCTGACAGTCAGAATTGGTTCTGTAACAGGCTGATACTCAACCACATCCTTAACGAAAAAAAAGAGACGGAAAAGCCTTGTCACTTTTCCAAGTAGTAATGTTGCAACTGAAGACGAAGATGTCAAGGTATGAATATCAGATATCTCGCTGGGGTTTCCAGGCGGTATTAAGAATGACAAGAAATGTTCGTGGCAAGGATGGATTTTAAGAAAGGAGAGTGCGGACACCTTCCTTGGCCTGTTGCAGGTACTCATCTCTCTCAAGTGTATTCGATAAGGATCCATGATCATGGAGACGATATAGACGGGATTGCTTTCACATAGACTTGTAGTACCTTGCAATACGTAGACCTTCCTAACCTCTCGTTTCTCCTGTACACCGCTGGGCGCGACACAGACAATGGTGGTTTCTTGTAAGGCCAACAGTGCACAAGCACCAGAGGGGAAGTTAGTGCTGGTATATACCAGTCAATGGAAGCGCACTTTCACTGGCAGGAATATCGGACCAAGCGCTCATTTCTTTTTTTACCTCATCTTCTTTATCATTTGTATGAGTCGAATCAGCTGCATACATCTCATTATTAACATTCACATACAGACAAACAAAAGTACTTTCAACTGCGTCAAGAATGTTAAAGGAAACAATGACATCCACACAACTTAATCGCTTCTCAATGTTTCACTTTCCATACATTGTTGATTCAAGTGAGAGTAACGATTCTATCCATGCCTCCACCATCGCACACAACATGAATCCATTAAACACCATCAAAGATCATTCCTCTGGCGTCATCATATACTTCTCGAGCTCTGATACAGATGCATCGGTCCACCTCTCTTCCGCCATCTTTAATTACACATACAGATATTCACCAATCTATCATCTATCATACGTCTTAAGTAACAATACCACCTTAAAAGCCTAGCTAGACTCCATTTGCATTGCATATCTTTTTCAAATTTTTCTTCTTTACTCTGTCAATTCTCCAAGCTCCTTTCACTCTACTGATTTATCTAGAACTAAAACAAATGTTTTACGTCATTGCATCAGGACTGCGATAAAGCTTCCTTCACGCAAACTTCCTGCTCACTCGGCAGCAGAAATTCCTTCCATTTATCAGACCTTACACTGTGTACCTCCAATTCCTCTCCTTTGCCTGACGCTTCTCACCAAGTCATCTTTCACAAGGAAAATCTCAGCAATCATCACTCCGAAACACATTTACTCATTACTAAATTTAAATTCCTCTTCAAGAAACCAAAATTCTTACTTGAATTACTTTCAATACCCTATTCAGAAAGACTTCAAAAAAGAGAGTTACCATTCTCTCCATCTACTTATCTGGTTAACCCAACAGCACAGCATCATCCGCATACAATAACAAAATTAGCTTTTCTTCTGTTCCACTACGCTTCACCTGTACACAAACCACTAACCACAGTTACATGAGTTCACCATTCACTCTTACAAAGGCGTTAATTAATTTACAATGGCTTTTAAAATCATTTACATATCTCCTTCCTAACCACTTAAAGTTCCATTTATCTTTTTTTCTAAGATTCTCGTTTACTTTCTATTTGTTCACATGCTCAAACTCAGCAGAACAGACGTCGCCACACTAACCTAGTGGACAGGTAGATCGTCGGAGACAATCATCGCCGTGGAATAGACTTCCTACCGTCCAAACCGCCTTACCTTACCCTTCGTATATCTTTCCATGGTTTTGGAGATCTTTTATCCTCACAGATCGGTCTGGGAACATACCTTAATTTAAGTACACTTTATGGTGGTTTAGTAAATCTCCACCTTCAGAGCCTGGTATGGGACCATACTTCACCTTACGTATACCTCACCTCCTTACTTTAAGTATACGTTATGATGGTTTCGGAGGTCCGTCTACCCTCACAGCTCGGTTTGTGACCTTACCTTACTATACATATACCTTACGTTGGTTTTAGAAATCTATCTACTCCCACAGCTGGATATGGAATCTTAACTTACTATAATGTATATCATACGATGGTTTTGGAGGCCCCTACAAAGAGTTCTGATGCCTAAAAATTAGGCATAAGTTCTTGGACTGCTGTTAAGGCATCACGATATGAGGTATCAATGTGCACTTGTGAAGATGAATGCTCTGTGCGTCAATGATCTCTCTTTATCCAGATTATTTTGTTGATTCTGAATCAACTGTCATAGATAGCTCCTCGCCTTATTCTTCCAGCCTTCAAGTAACTTGCATTATTTTCATCCTCTCTCCATCGCCATGACCCGCAATAGATACAGCAAATGATCACAGGGTCCTTTTCGCAAACGTATATACCTTCATACACCTGTGTTCTCACGTAGGCAGTGCACATTTAGCTATAAATATGTCCATTTAAGAAACTGTGCGGGTGCAAGCAAACGCTCCATCCTTAGGGACGCCAGTAACTGATCGACAAAGAAGTGTAGTTACTGATCACTTCCTTTTCTAAGGACGACAGTGAGTGAACACTTGTCCTTTCGCAGACTTCCCTAGTCGGAAGGAGGCAATCTGACTGTCACTGTTCGTGACACTGTATTAATCATCTTTGAATATAAATTAGCTATCTTCACTCTGCACGACACACTATATTTGTCAACCTTCGCTGAGTGACTATATATAATGGTAATCCTCACTACGTGCTTTTCTTTTTTTTATAAAGTAACCGACACAGCACCAGCAAAACATGCCCCAGTCACGGCCAT
Source organism: Panulirus argus (assembly GCA_038088735.1). Classification (NCBI taxonomy): domain Eukaryota; kingdom Metazoa; phylum Arthropoda; class Malacostraca; order Decapoda; family Palinuridae; genus Panulirus; species Panulirus argus. The sequence goes on along the minus strand of JAYMFT010129499.1, from coordinate 2,897 downwards.
CTTCAGAGAAAGAGGGTTAAATGAAAACAAAAATTGAAGATACAGATAAGAGCTCTTGAAGTGCTTATAAATCCTGATTCTTAAAAGTAGAAAGATCACAGGGGGAATGAAAGGCGTGTTAAATAAAAGAACCTAACAGCTGCAGTGTTCGAGAAAATGAAATATAATAATGGTCATTCCATGCATGGCCAGTCTCCGTAGAGAAACTAAAGCAACAGCCTTTGTGGCAGGGTACTCACAAAGGTAACTCACGATAAAAGCGGCCGAAATAACACCTGTACAACATAAACAGGGCACCAACCTCATGGCAGAGAGAAAGGAACGGTTGGACATAGGTGATAATTGGTGAGTAAACGTGACTGAAACATTTTTATTGCACTCTGATTAAGAAGCGGGGTCTCCAAGATAAAATAAAGGATATAGAAATGCTAAACATGTGAGGAGTAAATGCGTTATTTTGAAATTTAATAAAAGGGAACGAATAACATTTAGATAGAGAGATATAGACAAAAATGACTTTTCTTTTTTTGCAATACTGAATTCAACCAGGTTACTCTTTCTTCAGTCCGATATGTCGTGAAAGCCCAAATCAAGAAAAAAGATACTTTCAGAGAGAGAGAGAGAGAGAGAGAGAGAGAGAGAGAGAGAGAGAGAGAGAGAGAGAAATATGCATTAGAGAGGGAAAGTCAACTGAAATGTGTAAAGAGGGATCACCATCGTGAAGAGGTTAAAGGTTAAAGAGAAAAGAACATTTATGAAAAGAAAGCAGGCGATAGAACAAAACAGAGGGAAACCACTCCATTTGAGCATATATATATATATATATATATATATATATATATATATATATATATATATCACTTTCTCTCTGCATGACATAATAAAATGGTCACTTTCACTGTGAAACTATATGTTAGTCATCTTCACTACGACATAAAACGATAGTCTCTTTTACTATGACACTATATATAAGTCATCTACAGTCTGTGTAACTTTATAAAAGTGACCTTCATTGTATGACACTATATATTGGTCACCTTCACTCTGGCACTAAACTAGTCACCTTCACTCCATGACATTATGATGATCACTTTCACACTACCGAGTGAATGCATATTACCAGCAACCATACTATTTCCTTACTTCTTGGCGAACTTGGTAAATGTATACTCCATTGCTTTTCGTAAATACAAGGGTATACACGCTGAGCCAACAGACCAAGCAGGATCCAATGTCACAACGGGAACGGAGTTACAACAACAATAATAACAACAAGAACAACAATAACAATTTCATCAAATTATATTTGCAATACAATTACTTCCACACATTTAATCTTGGTGCATAAAATTAACATACAGCTCTACACTTCCTCCTTGTTCATTCCAAAGTAAAGAAAAAAGAAATAATAAATGCTGCGGTACACGTGTATGTTAACTAAAGTGATAACCAGCAGTTAAAAGACGATAGATATTTGCTCCGACAACCCAACCGGGGGGAAGGGAGTGTGAGTGAGTGGGGGAGAGGGGAAGGGGGTAGTGAAGCCCAAGGACACGGCTGGCTGACGTACAGAGGCTGAAGCTCCGCCGTTGCTCTCCTCCAAAGCACAGCGCATGCAAGCACTCTCTGTCGGAACGGAGATTAGCATTTCTAAACAATTATATCACAGTATAGTATAGAAGAATTTTTTTTTCTTTTTTGTAAAGTTAACTAACTTAAAATCTTGCGTAACCCAACTCAAACGTGGTCATTCTTAACGGCCCTGAAAGGTTGCTAGCTAGGTATTAAATTCGCATAAAATTTAAAGTGACAAGAGCGTGACACTTACTAACAAGTCCTTATCTGCACGCTAAAGCTTCCTCAGATTTTACACGTGGATACTTATCTGAGAACAACGTTCAGCTTAAAGCACGCGTATTCAGCGTAATGAACGGATAAACAAAGGGACAGAAGTATGGATTTGAGGACCCTGATTTTGGCGCGAAGAAACGTTCGAGGAGCAACATACAAAATTTTTGGCGGGCAAAGAGAGAGAGAGAGAGAGAGAGAGAGAGAGAGAGAGAGAGAGAGAGAGAGAGAGAGCAGGAAAATCAATAGACGGAATAAGACTGCTTGAAGGCGCGGTTCCCAGGCCACCCGCACCACTATTTTGGTGGGCCTCTTGAAGGGGTTAGGACAGCCGCTGTGTGGGACGGCACGACGACCCCCAGTCCAAGCTGGGCCTCTTGAAGGGGTTGCTCCACAACACATTCCCTGATGGGAGCCCCCTGAAGAGGTTCTCCCACAGCACAGCGCCTGGTGGTGTGAGGGCCTCTTGAAGGGGTTGCCCACAGCGCATCGCCTGGTTGGGGGGCCTCTGCAAAGGGTTGCTCAGAGCACGGCGCTTGCTGGAAAATCTTCAACGGGGTCTTCCTCTACCCAGCGCCTGGTGGGGACCTTATGAAGAAGTTATCCTACTGCACATATCCTGGTGAGGACCTGTGAGAGGGATTACGCCAGGACGCAGCGCCTAGTCGGGGCCTCTTGAAGGGGCTGCCCCAAAGCACAGCGCCTGCTGGGGCCTCTTTGAAGGGGTTACCCCACAGCACAGCGCCTGGTGGTGGGGGAGGGGCCTCTTGAAAGGGTTGCCCCACAACAGAGCTGCTGTGTGGGCGGCGCGGGTGGCTCCCTTCCTCGCACCCCCAACAATGGCTGCGTTTTTCTTTTTTTTTTCATTTTGTGGCGTTTAATGTTTATTGCGCACACCTGAACGCCTAAATGACTCCATGCTCATTCATTCACAAGGATACACACGCACCTCTCTCTCTCTAAATTTGTTTGTTTGTGTGTGTGTGTATATATATATATATATATATATATATATATATATATATATATATATATATATAAAATATGCG
>JAYMFT010129488.1:0-13067 GCA_038088735.1 Panulirus argus | reverse complement strand
GCAAAAGGATTACAGGGGTCACAAAGGGTCTTAGTCAGACCCCAGTGGATTGATATTACATGCATTACATAGTTACATAGTTTCATATGACACAGAGAACTCAACTACCCTTGCAAAGTACCAACATTCCAAAATAGCTCTTCATGGGCCAGCTAGTTAAAGCCTTCATAAACAAATGAAAAAACTGTCAAACTGTTGTCCCCAAACACTGGTCAATCAGTTCACGGTCTGATCATCAGTCAACCTCTGCAGTAGTATCTGATAGAGAAAACACCATATTAATCCTTGACAGAATTGAAAGTTAACTGATACAACTGATCTTAGAGCTTCCTCTGTCAAAGAGCAGAAATAAGTCTCTCCGCAAAAAACCTGACTTTCCTTGCTTAACAAATTTTAAAGAACCTAAGATGAATCAAATAGAAATTAAGCTTCTTAAGTAGTTAAAACAACACTATGCATTTCTCCTCACTAGATTCAATACTATCTCAGGTCAGAAAAACTGAATGTGCTGTAAACCCTCACTTAAACCTTGATTTACAGATGAAACTCAATACAGTATCTCTGTCATTGGAAATAAAATATCCCCAAGCAGCAACTACCACTTGACTTAGGAGGTGGTCTAGCCAAACTTTATCACTTCAAGTTTTCTACTTTGATTATCAATAAATAGCACATAAAAATTAACAAAGTAAAACCTTAGGGATTCGTTAAAATAGCAATTACAGTAATTAAATCACAGCGCTGTATATCAAATAACTTTTAATAGTTGAGTAATTCAAAACTGACATAAATGAAATATATGAAATAACCTGCTTGATATGAATATCCATTAATAAAACAGCAATGTGAAACAAGTAGTTCAAAATTTTGTAAGCCCATTTCCATGCTTGCTGATATCAGTATATATCTGCTAACATCAGAGTCCTGTTTTACTCCTATCTTTGTTAATTTCCATATTGCAGATGTTTGCCATTATTTTTCTACCCACTGGCATTACTGAGGTACATAAAAAGTGGATTGCAACTGCTATTTCCTCAGTTGGTTGTCAAAGATTTTAACCAAAAATTTTCAATACTTGGATCAGGAATATATGAATGCACTTTAATGAAACTTACCCAAGGAATTATCATATCATTCCAATTGAAAGTTTTTGAGAAGTCAAACACTGATATCTGAAAAATAACAAATGCCATTGCTACAGCTTAACCAAATATCAGAAGTAGTCTATCTAGCTATAAGCCTATTCACATATATCCTAGATGTCTCCTACTAAAAGGAGGGTGGGTTCATGAATTATTTTCCACATATCCTAATCTCCAGATTTCAACGACAATAAAGGTTGAGGAATGAATGCAAAACAGTAAGACCCACACTCACTTTTCTAAAACGGTCATCAGATTCCATGTTAAAAAACACTAATACAAATATTGTACTTACATATACAATTTTAGATGTCCAACAATTGAATCCAAAATGATACGTAAGCAACTCTTGGGCCTTGTAAAGTGGAAGCATTATTTTCTTATAAGGCCTGTTGTTTCTCTTCTTAATTATTCTAACTTTACTGTCTCCAATTATCATCTTACCATCTTGCTGAAGTGCTTGATTGAAGTCCCATTTAGAATAAAATTTCACATAAGCAAACCATATGTTTTCACTGAAAAAAATACTGTAATTTTACATATACACTGCCTATATATACAACATATGATGAAATTATGCTTTTGTGTCAGTTAATTCACCTATCTGCAAATCAGTTACAGCATTTGCAGTCATATACAGAATTATATTCGAACATTATAAATGTAGTGAGCCATTTACAAGATCATCCATATTAAGCATCTTCTAACTTATAAGTGTCTCAGATTCTTGCTTTTGTTTTTGCTGTAAACTTACTGCTCAGCTAACTCAAATGCACTTATTACTCTTCTAGATCCTAAGCAATTTTAGCATATGAGTTTTCTAAACCCATAATGTTGCTCACACTTTATCATAAAAACTTTCTATGTTACTTACCTGAGTGAAAAAAAAAAAATCAATGTAACCTCTTCCCTTACAAATCTATCTTTTTTTCATCCACAAGGGGGTATCTCTCAGCTAGGGGAATTGGCACCATTACAGGAATTATATCAAGTATAAAGTCATTTCATTACAATTTGAAAACAAAAATCTTTTTGGGCTTAGAAATACCATGCAATTTTTCTGAGAGTAATAGATTTGCTTGAAAACTTGTGGTTGTTTAATTTGTTTGTGGATGGGTTGGTGAGAAAGGTAAACACAAGTCTTGGAGAGAGAAGCGAGTAAGCAGTCTATAGGAGATGAGAGAGCCTGAGAAGTGAGTCAGTAGTTGTTTGCTGATGATACTGCAATGGTGGCAATTTTGAGTGAGAAACTGCAGAAGTTAGTGACAGTTTGCAAGAGTGTGTGAAAGGAGGAAGTTGAGAATAAATGTGAATAACAGCAAGGTTATTAGGTTTAGCAGGGCTGAGGGATAGGTTAGTTGGGGTGTGAGTGTGAACGTAGAAAAACTGGAGGCAATGAAGTCCTATAGATACCTGGGAGAGGACATGGCAGCAAATGGAACCATGGAAGTGGAAATGAGTCATAGGGTGGGTGAGGGACTCTGAAATATTGAAAACATAAGTCTAAAAACCTTATGAGTGCAGTGTTAGAATTAGTATACTGAAAGAAAATTATAACTTGCTAATGATTTCTTCTTTTGATAATCATGATGAAACTCCAGGAGAAATTTCTTTTAAAGCTTACCTTTCCTCTTGAGCTGTATGGCAGTATCTGCTCCTTTGTGCAATTACCCGATGCAAATGTCCAAACTGTGAAAATTTCTCCTCCAATTCCTTCTGAAAAATTGGAAAATATCTGCAATAATATGAATGAATTTATTGAATATGTTACTGCCTGTCAATGGCCAATGTAGAATCCTTACTACTATTAAAGTAACTGCAGATCACTGCAAACTCATACTTTTCTTACATAATTAATAAATCTATTCCCCTGATATCACATTAGCTTATTTTACTCAAATGTATTCCTCTGATTCTTCTTTAAAAATCCACTTCTTTTGTATTCTAATCTTACTATAACATACATTTGTTGATGAGGAAGGAGTTACAATCATAGTTTAAATACTTTTGTCACTCTATTTTTTTCCTGTAATCTCCATAAGTTTTCAATATCTGTGGTATTTATATTCCAGATGCATAAACTATGGGGTTACACTTCAATTCCAGCAAATCCTCACCACACTTGCTAGCTCTCAGTCTTCTTTAACCTATTTTTCAAATAGCCTCACATAAAACCTATCTTCACAGAATTCTTACCAATACCAGAGCATCCACTTTAACATCAATACTACCATTCAAAACAAAATTACTAAATTCTTGTAATCTTTCTAACATCTGTAAATACAACCATACATCACACTCTGAGTCATTTTCTCAAATCATAGCCATCTTTCTTTAATGTGTATTTCTTTTGAATCTCTGTTTATTTACTCCCAATTTCTTACACAAGTCTACATCTATCTACAGCAGTATCTTTAACTTTATTCTCATTTACTTGGGATGGATGAAATACACCCACTCAGCTCACTCATTTATTTCCTTAATCAAAGAGCTGAAGTGATAAAATGCATACACTTAAGAAGACATGTCTCTTACTCTGTTGCAAAATTTCTTAAACTTTGAAATCTTTAATACATTCACCATTCAACAGTCCTTTAAAATACTCATGCCATCTCCTCCTCATGTCATCACCACCTGTTACCACTTTCCCTTTAGCCCTTTTCACTGATGTTCGTTCCTATTTGTTCTCTTTGTTTTCCACACATTATTAACCTTATAAAACATCTTATTCTCCCTAAAGTTTACTGATACTCACTCACCCTAACTCTCATTTACCATCTTTTTTCAACTGTTGCCACTTGACCTGCCACTTTCTCTAGTACATCCCCCAATCATTTGCACTCCTTTCCTGTAAGTACTACCCAAACTCTTCTCTTTTCTCCTTCACTAGCAACTTTACTTCTTCATCTCATCACTGACTATCCTTCTGATCATTTTAACACCTATATGGTTGTACTATATACCACTACTTTTGTAAGATATAAAAGAAATCTAACCTCTAAGTATTCCTGACAGCTATTCCATTTTATCCATGGTAAGTAGACCTGATGATCTTCATCCTGGGGAACTTCAAGAGGAATCATCTCTATATCCTGAAAATAAGCATTGTTTACAATTTATGGGAATGAGTGAGCTCATTCAAAGTGCAGCTGGAGAATACATTTTTTTCAATTCATGTTTATATCCAGGAATAGTCTCTCTATATAAAGCAGTTTTTCTCATCCCTGTAGTTTACATAAATGTGACCCTAGTCTTCAGAATTGTGCTGAATACTGCATTTTGTAACAGATTCTAATTATGACCATAAGTAAACCTTTTAAGACCTGTTTCCCTTTTCCAGCAAAGCAAGGCATGCATCAAGAGAAGACTAGCCATTTGAGAAGATATCCTCACCTACCATTTCTTCCATTCTTAGTTTTTGAATGTTACATACAAGAAAGGAGGGTTCATAGTCTCCTACTCACATCCCTCTTAGTCTTCTATGTAAGGCTGAAGATACAATGGGATTTTCTTTTTCCTCTATCCCTATGAAAATTTGATAAACTACCACTATTTCCTTTCTTCATAGCATTAAGCTGAAACTTTCTATTTCCTTGAAAAAATATTGCTATTGATTCTTTAATATATAAATTAGTAAACTAATTAGGTCAAATTGTATCATGGGCGTCCGTAAACTGGGGAATTACCGAAAGCAATAGATTATCAATGCAGCTCCTCGCGGGAAAAGGCAGTTCTACTCTTATTGAAATATATAATGTAATGGAGAATTCCAATAAGTAAACCATAGCATTAAAGTATAAGAGAAGGAATGATTTAGAACGCAAATCCTAGTTTATACATATTCCTGTATTTGAGAATACAGCAATTTGCACGAAATTCTGTGTAACCTATTATCTAAGTGGTTATATCTACCATCTCCATCAATATTGTTAAAATTAATGACAAGCAAGCCAAATCAAAACTGTCGAAGTTAGTAAAAAAATCACCATTTTGATAACAAAAGATTAAAATAGAATTAATAAAGTAAGAGGTGTCTCCTCCTGTTTCTGGATTATTTTGAAATTGACATGAAACGCTAGCGAACATACGTAGCGACTGTCTTTCCATCATCCATACTTACAGCGACCAAATGTACAAACATTCTTTCGAATGCATTTTTCTACACTCAAAAGTGAAAAATTATGTTTATTCTTTTATCTCATACGTATAGGTTATTCACCAAATGCGTTTCTACTTTTGAGAAGGATTTCAAGATCCTATTTACTCTTCTCATTTGCCCGCTTTTTCAACCTCTGCTCCTTGCTCTTGACCTCTTGCTAGTTTCCTTTATGCATCTTTCAATCATTTGTACTACTTACCTGTAAGTATCGCCCAAACGCCTCTATTTTTCCTTTCGCTGGCAACTTTACTTCATCACACCACTCACAACCCTTTCTACTCTACCAACTTCTCATATGCATCTATCGCACATGACAGCAATGCTTCCCTAAATACATCCCATTCCTCACCCACTCCACTTGTTTCATATCATCTCACCTTTTGTCATTCTAAACTGAATCTCCCGTAGTATTTCTTCACATAAGTCTCTTTCCCAAGCTCACCACTCTCTTCTCGCCGGTATTGTTTCCTCTTTTCCGACAACCTCTTCAAGTTTTCACCCTTACCTCCAGAAGATAGTGATCAGACATCCTAACAGCTGCCCCTCGCAGCACATTTACACCCAAGTCTCTTTTTACACGCCAGTCAGTTCAGATATAATCCAATAATACCCGCTGACCATCTTTCCTACTCAAATACGTACACTTGTGTATGTCTCTTTTTAATCCATGTATTCCCAATCACCAATCCTTTTTCAGCACACAACTCCCATTTAAATCACCCATCACTAATATCCGCTCTGTTGCATCAAAACTGCTGACACATTCACTCAGCTGCTACCAAAACATTTGACTCATGATCTTTCTTTTATGACTAGGTGCATAAGCACTAATAATCAACCATCTCTCGCCATCCACTTCTATTTTCATCCAATCACTTCCTTGCACTTTTGCTCACACTCCCACAATTCCTGCTTCAGGAGTAGTGCTAGCCTTCCTTGGCTCTTGTCTTCTCGCCGACCCCTGGCTTTACTCCTAACACATTTCGAACCATTTTTACCCTCTCCCTTATGAGCTTTGTTGTACTCAGAGCCAGAATATCAAGGTTTCTATCCTCAAAAATATTACCTATCTCTCCTCTCTTCTCATCTTGGCTACATCCACACATTTTTTCTTTCATACTTCATCGCCATTTCCCGCGTTAGGGAAGTGGCGCTTGTAACAGACGAAGAAACGCCACATCCGCTCACACTCCTCTCGCTGTCATGTGTAATGCACCGAAACCACAGCTCCCTGTGCACTTCCAGGCCCCACGGACCTTTCCATGGTTTACATTAGATGCTTCACATGCCCTGGCTCTGCCCATTGACGTTATAGAAAAACCCTGACTTTCCAGAAGTGTTCTTTTATTTTGTATATGCTGTCTCACCGCACACCATTCGTATGCTCTAATAAAGGGCTAACCATTCAATGAAAGTAACTTGGTTAACAAGATATATGGTAGTACTGATATCTGGTATATCATTCTTAAATGGTCATAATAGTCAGCGTGGCCTCAATACACTTCAGTCGAACGGAAAGCACATGCCACTTATAATGGCAAGGTTGCGTGTTAAGGAAGAGCATCAGTTTATCTTTCCAAAGTATGTTAATGGTCGCTATCTCAAATGTTCGCTGTCTGTGGTCAGTCTCTTGACAATTTTTACTTGAACCGCTTACATTTTAATTACCCCAGAGATGTTAACCAAACGAACCTGGATATACTGATTCTGTGAACACAATCAGTTAAATCAAATGCAAAATTTTTTAGTTTTTAGTAGAATGTGTTTGAAATACATCATTCCTTAGATGTATGAAATTCAGTAAGAAAGCAAGTACAACAGAGATTGAACAATTTACTTTAGTTCGATCACCTTATACCATGGTTGTTTGTAAATATTTTACAAAGGATCGTTAATACATCTTCGCAATTGAAAACTATTGAAAAGTTTTAAATGAAATTAATCTTTCTTTGAAAATGGCTTTCAAATGAATCATATATGTTATTTAAAAGGTAGGCCTCAAGCACAACGAACTTATCCATTATCATAAAAAATTCACAAATGAGACATTCTCTTCATAATTGTCCTGTCATTTAATTTGAAATATGCATTTCAGGCATGTGCGACATATTTTCGCTATCCACACAACAGACTACATGACTGGATAAATACTGCAAAATCTGTCGTCTGCTTAAGTTAGAGGCTTATTTCGAGAATTTATTTGCAGAAGATTTTGCAACCACGTTTTACGTACTGTAATCACACTGACTTCAAAAAGTGTATGCATTGTTCTTCTATTTCGAGACAGTACATCATAATAGTACCAAAAATGTTTGTGAGGGTTTGCTCACAGATATGTAGACTTCGGACCCGTGTGACGAAGGTCAGTTGTAAGTTGTCAGGGGTTGAGTTGAGACGTGCCCTCAGTTCTGCATTAGTAATCACTCGTACAACAGCATCTCTGTCGAACATGACTTCTCCGAGGAGAGTTTGTATCCTAGGTTCAGGAAACTGGTAAGTTGTCTACGAATATCTTGTGTTTACTGCGTTGCTAATTGCATTGTGTTAGTACCCGTCATCTAGAATGGACAAATACTTATATTAAGGGGAAATATCTTTGCCATCACGGCTGGACATCCGAGTTCTCTAATGTAACAACTGCAAGTCGTGTAAGCATTTACCTTTGGGATGATAATACAGTGACTAGTATTAAGTTGAGCTTGTATATGAGCACTGACGGATTTTGTGTGTACTTATTGTCAACGTAAATCGGTTTACAGGGGCAAGATCCTACAGTGAAAACTAACTTCCCATGCCAATATAGATTTACATTTTTAGTTGTGCAGTATCACTGCTCTGTATACTTACGTTAGCCACCTTTGCAATCAGGACCGATAAATCTGGGTCTTGTTGATTATTTTAAATGAAAATTGTAGTTTTAAAGAATCTTGAGGGATTGGCAGCAGTCCTTGATGTTAGGCACTAGTTAACTGATAGTAGTAACAGTGACTCTTTGCATGGAGTATTCTAACTGAATGGCAACCACCTTAATCTTCCGTGGAGTGTACCAGCTAAATGACAACCTTAACAATCCTTTGTGTCGGCTGGTGACCATATTGATTGTTAGTAGTAGGTAATCAAAGTTGACGGGTGACCATGGTGAAATTTGAGCTGCATGACAGCCATTGTCATCTTTTGCGATGGGTAACTTAGTTGACTGACAGACATACTATAGTGATACTGAGTTTGTAAGTTTGTTGTTTTGCTTGGAGTGAGCCAGTTAGCTGGCAAGTGTAGTTGTCCTTGATATGGATTGTATCAATCGACAACTAATTTGATCCTTGTAGTGAAGTGCTCCAGCTGATTGACATTATTGATCCTTGCGGTGTGCTGGCTGACAGACCACCTTAGTGATTTTTGGTATGGAATGTAACAGCTGATATGGAGTGTATTAACCGGGAAGTATGTTGCAGATATACAGCCACTGATCTTTGGTTTGGAGACGTACAACCACAGTAATCTTTTGGGTAAAATGCACCGTCTAACAGCTAAAGTAATTTTTGGCGCTAATTGACAACCTGTGCCATTCTGAGCGAACCAGTTGAATGATATCCCCAGTGATACAAATAGGGAGTGAACTGACAAAAAGCAGTGGTCTTATGATTTAAGTGCATTCAGAAATCAGGCCCTGATCCTAATATCTCCATTAAAACGATGCCCCTCAAAAAATCAGCGATCAGCTGACCCGCGATTCGCTTGTAAATATTTACGTATGATTCCATCAAAAGATCGATTTTTTTTATAAAGTGGCATTACATTCGTGTGTACAATTTGTTCTCTTTAACAAGAGATCTGCTAATAAATTTATTAGTGAACGATGACACTGGTGTTACCGTACCCTGCAAGTGAAGTAACGTTAGGCGAGGATGTATCATCTTTAGTTAAAGAAATAGTGTCGTTAAAGAACTCGTTTTAAAGGAGTTCATTCTTTCCCAGCTTCTGAACGTAGCAGTAGAGACTTGGAGCTGCTGAAGCTCCTTAGGTGACACCAGAACCTTTCCAGATAAGGGTTAAGGCCTTGGGGTTGCTATAAAGAGACATTAAGGAAATCACTCCTAACGGCAGGTACACGACATTGGATAGTGCTCCAATGGATGCAGCTTTTGATTGGTGTTGATCCGAACCCCCTAACGGCTGACTGGTTATCACATGTGATGTTATCTAGTTGTAGTACTGGCTGGGAGGTGAGGTTATGTCTGGTCCTGTTTACTTGTGTTAGTTGTTATTATATCTGACACGGAGCTTATTTGAGTAAATGGCTTATCTTGTTAGAATGCCAGCAGTAAAAAAGTGCACTCATCTGCAAAGAATAACCATGCTGGTTAATACTTGCTGTTGGATGCAGTCTCTTTCGTTAACTAATTGGAGCAAAGGACCCTCGTGCCTGATTGAGGTGCGATCCGATGTCAAGATAACCATTCGATACTTGGACCCGCTGATCTGTTTGGGAGATCAGTGTTTCGGCCGCACGAATGGCATCATTTTTAAGGTTGAAATAAATAAATTCTGTAAATTGAGGAGACTGGTGTTGGTATCGAGTAAACAGTTTTTAGTTTTATTTTGCAAATGATAGAAAGGGATACCATGTTAAAGGAAAACACTGTTATATCAATACACTGTATACCTGTGGTAGAAAATCGCTCCCATCGGATTTTCAAATCTGGATGCGTTTTTTGTGGCTTCCACACATTATTGTATTCAATCTTCTGGACTGTTGTCTCATTTGAGCAAGATGGTACGACCCTGGAGCATGATGGTACTACCCTTAAGTATGATGGTCGGGCCTATGACATGATCCTTAAAAGAGTCAGGCCAGAGGTTATATACGACTTTTAGATATGTTAGCCAGGCCTTTGACGTGTTTCGTAACAGTCAGGTCAAAAGTTAATGTTATATTATTCATGGACTGTGCCTTGTGTTTGGGTTGTACCGTCGTGCTCAAAGGATTGGTCTCGAGGAGAGTGTGGGAGGTCGGACCCCAAGAAGGCTGCAACGCAATGTTTTTGATAACATATATTGTTCTTCTCTTTTATAAGTGTTCGTACAGTTTTAGAAGTTGTCATAACATTTAAGAGCTGATCACTAACTTTTAAAGAGCCCTTTAAATGTTATGTAAAGCCCATGAGACGCTTCTACACGCGGAGGACTTTTAAAAGCCTCATTATGTCTGTGACTTATGAAATATCATTAATCAGGTTTAAACTCCAATTTTGTTTTCCTCTTGTTAAAGGTATGACCCCAATATATACCATAGAAAACTACCAGACCCTGTTAAAGTCTACGTATTAGGGACTTGTGACAGCTCATACTCTAGTGTAATACTTGTAAACCCCTAGATATAGATGTGTCAACACTCGTGTATTGAATTATTTTCACAAAAGACGTGAGACAGAAACACACTGACCTTAAGTCACCATGGGTCCACATGGGTTCGAATCCTTAGTGCGGCAGTCTGCCTTCGTGTGTATATACACAAGAGTAAAGGTACGGTACATACATAAGGTAGAGACGGAGCACCTGAGTTTAACGCTATTCCTGTAATACAACTAGTAATCAGACACACACACTATTTATCAATAACTCTAATAACTGCTACGTACGTTAGATTCCAGCTTCTGTCTTGGAAGGTATTGAGTCCGCTGTTATTTTTGATACAATAAGAAGGATATTGTGAAAGCATGGGTGTGTATTATTGAAGAAAGTGCTCCCCTGCACGAGGTGCGTGTTTCGGTTGATATTTTTTGCCTTTTTGTGGTAGACAGAATGTTCTGGTTCTCTCTCTTTCTCATGTACTTAATTATTAAGACCACGCGAATGTAACTGTATTTTGTGGAGGAATTTGGAGCAATGTTAAGCAGATGATAGTCCTAAACGGAAGAATGAAATCAGGTCTTGATTGTATCATAGAAAACAGATTCTGTTTACCACATGGTAAGTTTTACAGATCTTCTTTGGATCATTTTGATTTTTATCCTGTATTTATGTTTTGGGTTAGAGAACTTGGCATCCGATATTTTGCAATGCAAATGCCTTCCACTGAACGTGGTTAAGGGAGATGTGTAATATTGTTTATCCGGTTGCCAGGGGGTCAGCCATCGCGAAGATTGTAGGAAGCAACGTGACCAAATTCGATGAGTTCGAGAACGAGGTTCGGATGTATGTGTACGAGGAGATGGTGGAGGGCAAGAAGCTGACTGAGATCATCAACACCACGCACGAGAACGTCAAGTACCTGCCAGGGAAGAAGCTACCGGAGAACGTGGTGAGTGTTGCCTCCTGGGTTGATTAGCTGATGGCAAGGGCCCGGCATGTGGTGAGATCTGGGGCAGATGCTAAGGGGCCATGAATGGCATTATGAGGGACAGGCCGAGGGAATTGTGACTAGGGAAAGGAGGTTGGAGTAGTGTTCTTCCTGGCCATCAGCACTCATCCTCACGTTCGCATTGATTGTATATAAATCACAGGTATGAATGTGTGGCCTCGTCACAGTGAGTGTATATAAATCACAGGTATGGATGTGTGGCCTCGTCTGTGACCAGCCTAGTACTTTAGGGTTTATCTCGGCCATGAAGGATAGGTTCATTGTACAGCCAAGGTAAGCATATCTAGCCTTTATTGCCTGATGAAAGTACTTGGGGTGAGTGGATTACCGTTACTATAGTGGGTTGTGGAGGATTTTGTATGGTAATGACAGGTGAGTACGGCTTGCCACCGAACCTGAATCTGCCACTACAGTCCCACCTCCTGGCACCGCTCCCATCGCTCGCTAGAGCAGCCAGCACTCCGCCCACACACTGAATATCATTGTCCTCCGATGACAGTAATGTTGATATTGTGCTGGATGCTGTCTCTAGCGTAAATGAAGTAATTTAATAATTAGCAGCTGCAGGTGTGAGCGGCTTCAGGAGTTGTGCACAAATTTGTTGTATGTTCGGTACTCAGTGTTTTGTTAGTATGGGATAAAAAGTGTAAGTTCCTGTTTTTATGTCTAGGAGAGGGAATGTGCACTCGTGGCCGCAACACAAATATGCGAATAGAAAAACGCATGATTAAGATATGGTGAGACACAGCCAGATGTTACCCTGACCCGTGTTGTTGTTTGAAATTAAACTTCCCTACAACTCAGGAGGTGCGGGCCTTATGCTCGAGGTTTCGGCATTTTTATCCCATCCGGCCCCGACAAGAGCCAGGATTCCTCTGTTGACCCGTGGTCAGATGCTGTGGCTTCACTCATTAGCATAATCCTCTCGGATCTCCTGGGCTGGTATGGGAAGGGTTCGATGCTGCAGGTGACGTTGATTGGGTGGGTGGGGGTGGGGGGGTTCTACTCGCCGTCGAATCGATCGACCGTCAAATAGGGGGATTGTGGGCACCAAGTTAGACTGTGGGTTGATTAATGGGATTCTGCCACGCAAACGGACGGCTTCCAAAACTTGAAGGTACCGTTTATCCGTGTGTGATGGGATGATACAGGTGTTTCTTTTCATATCATCAGCTGTGAGGGTCACAACATGTTCTCGCCATGTACTTTCACTTGAGGATGCCTGGTGCATTACGCATGACAGCTGGAGAATGAATGTAAGCGGACGCGGCCTTTCTTCACTTGTTCCTGGCGTTACCTCATCGCTGGTAATGGCGATCAGGTATCGGGGTGATATATATATATATATATATATATATATATATATATATATATATATAGATAGATAGATAGATAGATAGGCATA
>JAYMFT010129477.1:0-13067 GCA_038088735.1 Panulirus argus | reverse complement strand
TTCATTCTCCCCTATCCCCAGGGATATATATATATATATATATATATATATATATATATATATATGTAAAATCCTTTTTCTTTATGTTGGAAGCTCCAGTCCCGGACAAAAGTCCACATCAGGACCGGGCCTACAGTGAAATATAAAAGGGTTAATAAGAGGGAGAAAGAATAAATAAAACTATTTCAGAAAATTTGGAGAAAGTGGAACACCTGTCTTTTATAAACTGTCATGTCATAAGTGTTAGGAAAGACCTTAGTAAATAGAGAGTTCCAGTGTTTTGAAGCGTTGGGAAACGGTTATGGAAACGGCCCACCATACAGTTGCCAACGGCCATACTGTAGTTATGTAACTCACAAGCTTGTCGTGTATCACGCAGTCTATTTAATGGTGGGGTTTCACTAGCAGCCAGCTCTTGGGAGCAAAAATAAAACAGAGTAATACATTTAAAACAAAGTGGTCGAACATTGCGACGTAGGACAAGTTGGTCAAGTTACTCTGGGTGGGTTGGTAAGTCGGACTCAACTCTGGCTAGAAAGGATGTGGAGCTAGAACCACCCTAGATGTGAAAGCAGTGCTCCATACAAAGACGGATCACTCCTTAAACTGAACAGGGAATCTGTTCAGAGGAATACAAATTTTGATTTTTAAACAAAACCCAGTTTCTTAAGAGGAAGACTTAGCGATCTGCGTAATGAGAAGTTTAAAAGATAAGTTAGATGTTACGGTTTTACCATGTATGTTCACTGTGGTGCGTGGTGGAATCAAAGCTGCACCATGAGACCCACTCCACGTGGGTTCTACATTTCTTGTTTTCTCACTGGTGGCGACTTGCATCATCGTCGCTCGCAAATCCTTGACGCACTTCCCTTGTTTTCATCAGCGCTGTTCCCCTTGTGTATCTATTTGATCTTTTCATAAAGTAGAATGTCTTCTCCTGTGAACACCACTGGGTTGTCCTGAAGAGCCCAGTGAAAGGCTTGACTGGTGACTATTTACGTGTAACCGATATCTTTGGTTGGTCATTTTCCCAGGCTGGTTGTGATTGTGGTATCTCTTGCGGTCAGGCGAAGCGTGGCTGAGCTGTATCTTGGTCGAACATGTGGTGTCCAGTGTGAGAGAGCATAGCACCCTGGTGGGTGGAGCTTTTAGCGACGGAGGCAAGAGATTTCGCGCGGTTTGCTATATTGTTCTTGTGATCTGTTTATCGGAAATTTTATAGTCTGAGCCTTGGGTCTCTGTTTTGGAAGCCCGTCTTTCCCTTCTTGTCTTTCTACTCCAACCAAATTAATCCATGAGCTTCTCTTCCACTATCACAGACATACACGTTAAGACTCAGTGGCCTTATTGCTGTCTGAAATCCATGTTATTCAATCGTCTGCCTCCAAACGTGGGTCTTAGACTGGACTGGTAGGTTGTTCCTCCGGTCAGATGGGTTACCAGGGAAAAAAATTGCACCCAGCCACCAACACTCTTCCCGTCCTTGGTTCGGAGTCTCTGGGTCTCGCTACACTAGTTTATAAGCTTCATTCAGTTCCCTTCTGTGGTCTTACATTGTATCATTGACAAATTAAGCTTAGTTGAAAAACATAATGACAAACGTTCTCCTAAGGATGCCTTCTGTTCTATAGAGAGACTCATTTGTGGCGACTGAAAACAGTCCATTACTTGACTTGTAGAATCAGAGAATTCAGATAATTCCAGCCGAACTGAATGAAAGGAAGGGTTCAGGTAGTAGAGTTAATGGCCCATTCCACGACCCTGCAAATTTAAGACTTACTCCTATAACCACATTTACCCCATAAATGTCTACCTCTACTGCCAGCGAAAGGGAGGGTTCAAGTGGGTAGTGAAGGGGCCCTTCCCAATACCCCAGCTAACTCAAGGAATATCCCAGCCCTTAAGAGCGATCCCTTAGTTATTATGCTGTTGACAGCAGACGCACACGGTGGTACCACAGTCCTATTAAACACTAAAAATCATGTGCGAGATAAAATGAACATCAATACCACGTTGTCAGAGCATTGTCTCCTGCTAAAGTTTATCGTCAACATTTATTGTCTGTTGACTCTGCGGCATATTCTGCTTGAACCCAGATAACGTCTTTTCTCTTTAGACCACATCCTTTTTCAAAAAAAAAAAAAAAATGAAAAATGAAACAATAGTAATTCACCAGTTTCAATCCTCTTCAGAACTTCCACGAGTTTTTCTCATCTTCTATATCTACTCTTATCTCTGGCCATAATCAAACCGTCCAAATCTCGGTAAGGTCTGATATTAGTGTGTATTTAACTTTGGACTGTCAAATGCATATTAGCTTACAGTGTCCGGTAACTAAAAAATCACAATCCCCGCTCCCCTCCCTATTTCTCATCTAGTACGATCCTGTAGTCTTGTTTTCATTTTGCCGCCGCTGGTTTCTGGGCTTCGCAACAGCGCCTTGACAACTGAAAGCAAAGGTCACAGGTAGGATGATTAATAAATCATCGTTCTCCATAGCAGAGAAAAAACTAGCCACCCCAACAGGACACCCTGATAGCTGCGAAACGTTCAGATGGCTGCCGTCAGCCATAGCA
Organism: Panulirus argus; assembly: GCA_038088735.1. Lineage (NCBI taxonomy): Eukaryota > Metazoa > Arthropoda > Malacostraca > Decapoda > Palinuridae > Panulirus > Panulirus argus. The sequence goes on along the minus strand of JAYMFT010129477.1, from coordinate 10,491 downwards.
TCCATTGGTGGGTTTGCTGTAATATACCTAAGTGTTTATGCGTTAATCTTTATTCTTTATTAAGTAAAATAATCAAGAAAAAAATGATCATTTCGCTAAGGGTGATTAAAAAAAGGTAACGTAAACAAGTAATTGGCAACTAATTTAATGGATGACAGAAAATGGGATATTTTCACCATAGACATAATTACATCTTAAACAGGTTCTTCGTTTACAGCGATATTACCTCGAGTAAAGATACCTTATATATGCGAGACATGACGTGATTTGTACCGAGTTTGGTATTGTTATAACCCAAGCATTGTGAAAGAACGTGATGATAAGGACATGCCTTCATTTGATATTAACCCAGTCTGGTGATTATAAAAAGGGTTATCAAACAGGTTGAGCATAGGAATGTGGAAAATTGCCTGCAATTAGAGGTTGAGACGCAGTCGCTGAACCCCTATGGGTGCTCGCAGGAAGCGGGGCCAGAGGGGGTATTGGTCCCTCCTTCTTTATTGCAATAACTTACACGTTTGGCATTGCCATTTGAAGAGGACATAGACTTCTGAGCTGACAAGAGTATACAAAAATTGCTGACATAACTGCATCAAATATCCAGTCAGATACATTTTATCGTAGCCTCAATCGCAGAAAACTTCATGTATACATGATATCTATGAATCTCCATATACAGTGTCTGCTGTTCATTGTGAGTTCCAGCTATGTGTACAGTAAGTATCATGATAAGTACTTAATATCTTGGTAAAAGATGAAGAACAATACACCGTTGCCAACATGCATAAAGCTTAAAACACACTTCTTTGTGGCTTGTTCACCATTATTCCAACGCAGATTCGGTCCCCTCACGGGCACTTGTTAAATGATAGCAGTAACTAGTTAACATGGGCCAGTGAAGAGCCGAAACTGTGTTTGAATGATGATAATAAATAGATATCCAAGAAATGCGGTTTTATCTTCATCGTAATCAAATGTTCCGAGTAATCTTTTGTGAAACTTTAGTTTTGTGCTTGCGTTTAAGCACACAAATATTCTTTCAGTCTCTTGACTTACAGTGTAAAGTTTGGCCCCCTACACTGTACATCCATGCTCTCTCCCCCGTGAAAAATTTCCGTGGGTTCCCATGTCAACTCTTCCTACAAAGAGTTAAACGATACTTACATGAAGAGTTAAGCAGTCAGAAATACATGTGATATAACGTGTAGTGGGAAAAATAATAATCACTCGGTCATATATAAAAATATGGACCTGCCTGGTGTAGCGGCTATTGTTGCCCGGAATAAGGGTTAATCGTAGATTCTAATCTTGTTTCCAGCTGTCGGCACACATTCAACCCAGCTGTTTATCCTCTCCTTGGGATGGCTCGATAAAATGAGTACCTGTCTGAGGCTCTAGGTATATACATAGAGAGAGAGAGAGAGATTAAAAGAGATGGCCTTGACTGGAACATTTAATTGCTCTTTCAGTCTCAATAAACAAAATAAAAAGTAAGGACACCTTTCACTTCGCCCACAAGGTACAAAAACACGGGTCAAAAGCGATGTTACCAGCAGCGCTGCCCATAGCCAATAAGGATGTCTTCTGTGGCAGGGTCATCGGACCAGCCTGACAAATTTCAAACAAATTTTAGTCATCAGATGCAGACTGACCAGCTTCCTCAAGAAAGAGAAAAGTTGAAATAAAAACCTACAAAACCCACGACCAGTCTCACGCTACATGGAGCATCGTTCCTGCCAAAGTTCCCGACCTGCCAAGACAGGCTATCCATAGGAGACATGATCGCCAAATACAATATCAGTTTTAACATACAAAATGTGTTCGATGTGAACCAAATCTTGTTTCTTAAAGAAACTGGAATGATTAAGGTAATATGATAATTCATGAGTGATAACATGTTATTTGGTATTTTGTACACAGGTATTGTTATGTATTTTGTTATTATACTGTATGTTGTGTCACCGGTAAGCATCTCTGTTTATGCTGCCCCTTCCAGACAATATCTGTCCGCGGTCCTTTCTAGCTACTGCGCTGTTTCACTGTCACTCTTATAGGTCTAAACATTTCAGTTTTAAACAACAAACATTGTTAAAGCCGTTTATAGTGTTTCTATAGCTTCCAGATGATTTCAGGTTATTTAACGTAGAAAAATAACTGCATGCCTGATGATTTTAAGGAACTTTGGCCGTAAGATTTCAACAAACTACATGAGCAGCCGGGGCCCCACCAGTTTCACAGCCCATACCGGGACGCGCGTGCCAGACCAGTTTAACTTGACCTACACTTGGCTTATTGGATTCCAGCACGAGAATCGAAATCTTACTGAAAAATTTATGGTAATTTAGACGAAATTATGCCACTTCATACCTGTAGTAGTTTAATTATCAAATCACTGCTGGCGTAAATCATACGATAGAAAATACGTGTAAGGTACAGTTAAGTCTTGATACTTAAAAGAATTTCATATACGCTGTAGCTCTACCAAGCCTGTAGAATCTGACAAGTGGACGAGTTAAATATAGTTTTTCTTCAGTAATAATCTGATTCATCTCCATTGCCTCTGATCCCTTGTCGATAATTTCATGGATATTACCGCATTTGAATCTCGAAAAGAATACTATCAAACGTACGATTCATGGTACGAAGCCGCAGTTCACAGTAATAAAACATTTTCTTATAATTAAGGAAATCGCGTAAAATCATTACGTATTAAGGACGTATTAATTACGTTACATTACCCCTTCCATTTGAAATAGCAATACTTACAATAAGATTTTGAATGTGTGATGAAGATCGAGTGAGTGTTTCTATATGGCTCAGTTATTGTGTTATGTAGTAACTTAGCTTTATCGAAGCACATTTGAAAAGGAAATGGCGTCATAGAAGGATACCCGCAAAAACTTTGTCAATTTGGCTATGACATCCAGAGTCAGTGCGTTCGATTTTGCGGCATAGTCGGAGTTTCGTACTTCGTTACGAGTCATCGGAACCTCTCCGTCATATCTGCGTTGTGCCTAGTCTTTCCTGGGGCCACGAAAACTCGATTGTTGAATGAACGGACCTCTGAGAACTTACAACGTCTGAAGAGCGTTGAGTATGCAGGAAAATCACCTGTAAGTACATCGAGGTGATCCAAGATAAGTACAAACTGGTCTCTTGTTTTGTCAGTTCCCCGATCTTACACCTTGAGCTCAGAGTCACAGTGTAGTAGTGATTAAGCGAGGACAAGATATTAACTATTTCTATTCTTTCCCCTGAGAGATCGTATGCGTCTTGGTGTCGCCATGATCAAGGTTCCTAACGACTAAAGAGGTGAATCAACTGAAAAGAAAAAGATCCTTAAGGTAATTCAGTTTCTTATGTTCTACATTTATGTTATACAACATTCGTTTCCTCTACAAATTCGTTAATCTAAGTAATTCAATGAACACCATCCACGGGGTCAAAGTCTCCTTCACTGACGTTGAAAAAAAGGTCAAGTGACCAGCAAGCGTAACGAGTCGAAAAGTAAACACAAACACATTGAAGTAGATGCACCGGTAGCGAAATGGGCCTTATTGAAGAAACTACTGGCACTGAGAATTTTATTCTCTTGGATGATTTTCATATGCGTCGAACATCTTAACGTAACGAGTGCTGAGAACACATTTTTTATTCACCTTGAAAATCGTCGCTGGTTTTGTCTGTGCTTACGATATAAAGTTACAGGTTACAATAACGTACTATATTCTACAATGATCATACATGCTTTCAGTTTAATGCCTCTAGCATGTCTTACGGCATTCCATTTAAGTTAATGCTCCTTCATGCCTTTCGGAGAGGCAGTCGTGACTCTTGGATTATCAACATTCACTAAAACTAGTATTCTTTGTTAAATCGCTGCACCACGGTCACAAAGCTTGTCAGGAATGTCGTTAGGTAATGAGGCTCAATTTTTTAAGGAAAAGATGCAAGATCATTCACGTAAACAGCAGATAACGAGGGCGAGGAATTCCCTCCCTGTCTTACGCCATCATTACATGGATGCATTCCAGGGCGATTTTTATACCCATCTTGACACATGACTTGCTGTTTCCATACATATACTAAGGGATGACATTACTAATGAATCAACAGGAAATCGTCTCAGCTTACTAACAGGAAATAAGCTTAACCCTGCATATTGACATCACCACTCAGTCCAAAGGAAGGTAGCCTAGTCATGAAATGATAATCTGACGTAATTCTCACGTAATACATGGGAAATTAGCTTAGTAATGCATCATGATGTAGCCATTGAATCCAATGGACAATGATGGCCTGTTAATGCATGACGACATTACCGGGTAAAACAAAAAATTATCCCAGTCAAGGACATGTCAAGATGACATCTCTGTTGATGTATTGTGACTATGTACAATTCATGATCCTTAATCTTTTTTACAGTCAAGTTCCAGATGCAGGCGTTGAATATACGAAATTACTATGTTTCTTAATTTATCAATACGTTTTTGTGAAAGTCACAGAGGAAAAAATAATCCTCACGACATTAATATCTGTTATCGAACGCCTCGGTGTTATTTAATTCACTAAAACTCATTTTGAGAGTTTCCAGAACTGGTTGTTCAACACTTTTAACACTCTAGAGCAAAGAAAACAACACAGTTAACTCTGAAAGTGAGCATTACTATATCCTTCTTTTGTTGGTATATCAAAACTTTTATTATGGATGAGTTTTTTTTTTATTGCCAATGTCTTGAACAAACAACAGAGGTGGTAGAGATGCAGTGGTCTCCGAGAGATGCGAGTATTTAGTACTACAACCTTAATTCGTGGTGGGGATAACGAGTCCAATTTGTCGTGGCGAATTGTCCGGAGACCAGAGACTGTAAAGAGGTAGTGATATCCCATGGTGTGCTATGGATTCACTACACCTGAGGTGGTGGAGAGTTCTTTCGAGCGTAAGTGTTCAGTTCTTAAACCTAAAGCGGTGTTTGAGCGGATGATCCACTCTGGTGTGGCGACCCGTGCTATTTGATCTAATAGAGACAATAGGTCCCTTCTGGTAAGGTTCATCAGTGACGAAACCCGAGATGGAGTTAAAGTTCCTTCCATGTATTGTTTTCAGTCCCCAGTTCTCATCTGACTAGGAGTCCCATTGGTTCCTACACAGAAGTATATGGTGATCGTGCATCACCTTAAACATGATCAAAACCCACACCCAGGGCGATGAGAAACCTGAGACGGTATTTTGTCGGTAGGTTTCCACTACTGCAATACATGATCACTCCTCATACTTGTGTTGTACTTGTTGGAGAGGTTCAGTCCCCAAACCTTTGTCGGTATATATATATATATATATATATATATATATATATATATGGTGTTACTGGACTCTGCCTGCTTTGTGGTTACACCGCGAGTGAAAAGTCACCTACAGCAAGTGTGTATTATTATCAACTGAAGGGAGTAAAGTCTCGAGGAGGAACTTCTCGCTCCACAGGATTTGATTGGTTTGTGCTGGAACCCCGTCAAATTTATTGTGCACCCTATACTCATCCTGTGAGCGCTAGTGCAAAAGGATTACAGGGGTCACAAAGGGTCTTAGTCAGACCCCAGTGGGTTGATATTACATGCATTACATAGTTACATAGTTTCATATGGCGAGTTCTACCTACTAGATGCAAAAAGTGGATATAAACTTAAAATTTCAGGTATCTTGTTATAAACAATAAGGTGTTGTGACATTTCTTGCAGGGATTGTTTAGATCTATCCCTAAACGGTTCTATTTTTTCAAATTCTAAGACATAGTGTTCTAGTGTGTATCCAAATGGAGTACATCATTTCCCCGCTTGTGGTTGCAGGGCAGCTTTGAAGCTACAGGAGCGTTATTAAAAGGAGATTGAGGCTGTTGATCGGTTCTTTGTTTCATATATCAGGTTACGTAAGAATTGTATACTTCCACGTCGTAATGATTTACTTTACGCCAGAATTTCTTATTCTATGACGGGATCTTTTGTTGTATGATAATTGTTTGTTTTACGCCATGGTGTTCTATTCTACGCCATAATGTTTTTCGCAGGTGTTTTATTTCAAGCCAGATTGTTTTGATCTACACAGAATACTTTGATCTAAGCCAGAATGATTTATTATACGACACAACGCTTTATTCTACGCCAATATGAATTATTCCATGCCTGACTTTTTTGCTCTTTAGTGTAATGTCTGGTTCTCTGCCAGAATATTTTGTTCTACCCCAGAACGTTTCATTACACCTGAGAATACTTTAATCATAATCAGAATACGCAATTACACTGATCATTTCTGACACTTTTTTTACTAATTCTATTTGGTTTACTAAAGATGTTCACTTTCATCAAGTATGTCTACTGTCATTTCCTCCTCCTCCTCTACAGCTAGTATAAGGGTTACGACTATCTCCCTCAAGCAGTTAAGTCCATTGTCTAATATTTTCTCCTGAAGTAGGTGCATGTGATGTTCAACCTATGAACTGTTACCATCTTTTCTTTAGAATGGACGTCCATGGTCTGTCGTCACAGTCTCCTTCGGAGGAGTGATTTGATTTCACAACCTTGCCGTCTTCCACCATGGCCTAACACTTTTCACTTCAGTGAGTAAATTCACGACCTGACAGTTTTTTCCCTCCTGCGAAAAAAGTCTACGGTTAGCCAATGTCTCCTTCCAGCAAGCAAGTACACTGTGATTGTGCCTCTTTCCAGCAAGCGAGTCCACCGTTTGATACTGTCTTCCTCCAGCAAGCAAGTCCACAGTTTGATACCCCCCCCCCTCTCCCCCCCCTCCACACCATACCAATTAAGTTCATAGTCTGACAAAGTACCTTCTTGGCAAGTCCACAATCTGACACTGACCCCCACCTGTCAGCATGCCCACAGTCTGATACTGTCCCCCACTAGCAAGCTAATCCACAATTTTAACCCCGTCCCCCTCCAGCAAGCAAGTCCACAATCTGATAATGTTCCCCTCCAACAAGCAAATCCACAGTCCGATACTGCCCTCCTTCAGCAAGCAAGTCCACAGTCTGATACTCACTCACTCCAGAAAGCAAGTCCATGAGCTTACACAGACTCCCTACAGCAAGTGAGGCCTAGATCGGACGCTGTATCCCTCTCCAGCAAGTGAACAAATCCTCGGCGTGATACAGTCCTCCTTCAGAAAAAGAAGAAGTACACAACCTGACACTGCCCTACCCACCTGTCGCAACGTATAAATCTACAGCCTTACATTGATTACCTTCAGCAAGTGACTGAATTCACAGCTTAACGATGTGGCCTTCAGCATATAAGACCAAGTCTTGATAATCCATACCGGATAAATACCCACAATCATCTGGTGACAGTTACGTCTCTAATCCAATCCAGTTAAAATAATGAGAGCCAGTTATAAGAGAGAGAACCTGTTCATCGGGAGGCCAGATTACAAGGGAGTGAAGTGATCGTGTGGCCTTTTAAACTCCCTAGTAATTAAGTGACGACCATCACCTTAAATGTCTATCATCAGTTTTGTCGACGCTAAGGATCAAACCTCTTTATCAAATGATCTTTATTTTCGGAGAATAACACTTCACGCTTGATCGCCTCACTGTGTGGTCTATGATATGAAGTAGAATAAAAAAAGGGCCAGAAGGAGACGATGAAGCAGACTCATTGCAGCTTTTTTCATAGTCAATGAAAGGTTCCTTAACTATCTCACTTTCTTAAACGCTTAGAATACTGCTTCCTTCTGTTTGATTACCAATGTGGTTCACGGTGTGCAAGGGCCACTGGCTATGTTCTCTTCATGTGACTCACTTTTGTTTCCCATATCTCAGGGATCTCGATGAATATCTTGCTAGGGCCTTCGGCATCTCCAAAGCATTTGACGACTTGTGGCACTGGTCTTTGCTTTTTAAACTTTCTCGTTTTGTTTTGTTTTATTTTCTCCGTTCTCAAATCGATGGCTTCCTCTCTACCTATAGTCGTTCCATTGTGGTAGTCGTTTATGGAATGACTTCTGCCTCGTAACCTGTCAACAATGGAGTCCCTCCATAACTAATGGTCTCTCTTCAGCCTCTAGAGCTTTTCATTTTATACGCCGGTGACTCCCTTCCCTTCCCATCCTGACTTCGATGTTCATTCTTATTCTCGGACTAAACCTACTGCCCCTCTTAATGCGAACCTGTCCAGCAGCGACTCAGAATGGAGTAGCAGCAACCTGATTGAATTCAACAACGCCAAAACGAGGCTTCGTTCTATGCGTCTTCCCGCATCTCGTTCATTTCTTACAATCAAATGTAAAAAAAAATACAACCCTACAATCACATAAACGTGTTAAGCCTAACCATACCATCTACACTATACTGGAGGACTAACATTAATAATATCACAACTTCTGCTTCTCAAAAACCAGGGGTGTTATAAAGATGCCGAAATTATTTTTCTTCTGAGCGGATATTCCATTTCTCCAGAGATCTCTTATGTTCCAGGATAAAGTCCTGCTCGCATATCTAGGTTGGCTTTTCTTCCACCTCCTTCTCGGCCACGGTGGAATCAAAAGCCTTCCGCCATATCAGCTCTCCTGCCATAACCTCGCTTTAACCATCCCTTTCTTTCCACCTTGATGTCGCTGCCCTCTGTCTGCTCTACAGATATTGTTTCAAGTCACCGCTCTCGTGAGCTGCCAGCGTGTGTCCCAGCCACTAACCCTTAGATATGACTTGCAGCACACTAATAACCACTTATTCAACGTACATTTTCTTCTTTCTGTTTTTGATAATGCAAAAAGAAAGGAATTCATATCTACAGGTATATCGTATATCCATGTAGGGTAATAAGCAGCTTGAGACTGTTGGAAAGCTATCAGTTTGTCTACACAGCCGAGGGGAAGATGTTAATTCGACTTCTGTAACCTAGTGGTGCACTCAACTCTTACCCCTCTGGGTAATGCAGACATCGAAAGTGAAAACTACGACAGGCCCAGCAAGCCGCTAATGGAGGACGACTGGCTCAAGAAATGCATGTTGAGCCTCGGAAATCAGAAGAGAATACGTGGTTACATGACCCAGAACGTCCCTTGAGCACAAACACTACGATCCTTGAGCACGACGCTACCGCCTTGAGCACCATAACCTGGCCTTTGCCATGACCCTTAAAGGGCCAAGAGTCATGCCACCTTACTGAAAGGTCGTACCATCGCCCTTAAGGTAAGGAATATCTAAAGCGAAAATCACAACCAAAGGAAATGTGAGCATCCTGGAAAGAGAGAGAGAGAGAGAGAGAGAAAGAGAGAGCTTAAGGAAGTGATGAAAGACAGAAGACTGGATGCTGCTCGAATGTGTTTAGCAATACTACCTGGAGAGGCAATAAGCTTCATACATACCCATAACTAGGTCCTTTATAGAAAATAGATACAGAGATTGAAACGGCTTTATGGTGACTGAGAAATGTGCGAAAGAATAGGATACCTGGATCTAACAAGTGGTAGAAACACAACTGTCCGTTAAAACTGAAAGGTAAACGTGGGATAAGATTCATATAAAGCACACGCAGCAAAGCATGATCTGCCACATTAAGAGGAGGAGGAACATGTAAGCTGGACTCGAGAGGCAAGAGATGTTGTGCCACATAGAGAAAACACCCATCATACTGGATGACTGACATGCTCGTGTGGGTCAGGCTACAGAAAGGGGTGAGCGTGTGGTGGGTGCTTTAGTGCCGGAGAGAGAGAGAAGAACTCACAGTCTCACTCTACACAAAATCAGTCCTCAGTAAAGGATGCGTGTGACAAGCAACATGGAAATCATCAACGGGTTCTATATAGATGAAATAACTTGCAGCAAAAATATACATATTGATGTGTATGACGGGTCTTTTTCTTGCTGATAAGTTTATTACATAAAGTTAGAAGTATACAGTGCGCATCAAATGATTCAGACCAGAAACTGGTACTTGATAGATTAAAAACTGATACACTTAAGATAAGACGGGAAATATACAACCAAGATAAAAAATCTTTTGATAGTAAACCTGATAAGTGAAGAGAGTGTACAGGGACTTCCGATTCAACAAATGGAGGAAATACTGCGTGGGAATCTTGGAAATGAGATGAAATATCAAAGAATCCAGTCCATGTCGTCTATAGCTGCAGTGCATTGATAGGTACTTCAAAGTAAAGATATTGTATGGCAAGAAGAGATAGGCAACATCATTTTGGACCTAGGGCGTGAGAGGCGCAGTAATAATAAAAAATTCTTATAAAATGGATAAAAACAAGACGAGAAAACAAGGCGCGTGCAAAGTCATGGATCAACCGTTAGGGCTCTTATACACGATACTTGGCCAAGTATGGTTTCGAAGCATGGTACCGAGGCTGTGCTCGGAAACTGCTCGTATAGACAGAAACGCTGAACCACCTACTCTTCCTGGGCAGCTAAGCGAGTGAGCTGAATATTTGCGTGCTCACCTACGTGGGCCCCTGCCACTCCATTCGGGCTC
>JAYMFT010129466.1:0-13068 GCA_038088735.1 Panulirus argus | reverse complement strand
TATATACACACACATACACACACACACACACACACACACACACACACACACACACACACACACACACACACACACACCTTCTCCAGCCCATACGGGGTCCGGGCGGTGTAGTTCTCTCTTATATTGTCACAGTTCGAATGATGGTCGAGAGATGGGGTCTTAGATGGACTGGGTTGATGGGATCTAACACCTCGGAGTGACTCAACTAGATCGTCTTCTGTTTCTCTTTTTATTTAGTGTTCGATTCAACCCCTTAAGTGGGATGGTACGCCCCCTTTTGAGCTCGACCTTATACCTACCCAACAAAGCCATCCGACCACATCCAACACAGCCACTCAACCATCGCTAAACAAAGCCAACTCAAATGTCTCTCATAAAAGAAAGACCATCCCTCCCCTCCCCCTCCCCCTGCCCCCCCCCCCCCCACCTCTGCCGCCACAGCTAACCCCACCTAAACCCCCGACCGCAAAAGCCATGCAGCCGCCACAAAAAAAAAAATAAAATAAAATAAACATGACCGCCCGCCACAGCTATAAAACAACCGCCCAGCTACTTAGCCTCAGCTGTCACGGGCATATAGCTTCCCGCAGCTCTCGATAAACGCGGCTGCATCTGACAATGCTTTTACCCCGGGCGATCAGGCGAGGCGATCCTCCCCTCTGCCTCGGAAGCGAATCTGTCTCGTTTGTTTTCCTCTTTTTTTCCCCTTCTTCTTCTTCTTCCGAACCATCTCCGGCTGAGCCAGGAACGATGGCTTGACGCCTCGCCATCATATCCTCCTCCCGTCCTCAGCATTGCTTAAATACGAACAGGGAAAAATAGGAGTCTCCTCTTGTGCACTTTTGATAGTTAGGTCTCTTGTCTCGTATCTCCTGTCGTCTCATGACACCACTGGGGAGAAATGACTCAGTCTCTTCTTCCGAAAGTACAGGTTTTTCCTCGTCTGAGACAAGGGAGTTTAGTTGAGACGTATAAAAGGAGCACTTCCCATAGATGTGAAGTAATCATCAGTGACACCTCACACCCTCTATAAATATCAGTTACCAAATGTTGCCTTCAGGTAGAAGATTGAGGTCAGTGAAGTGTAGAACTTCCAGATATTCTAAATCTTTTGTGCCAGCTGGTATAAGATTGTTGAACGAGCGATAGCCCATTCTCGGATTGTAATACGATGTCTTTTAGGTGGCCAGTAAGTTCACTGAGTATAGTATGCCTGAGTTTTATACCTTAATGAATGTGCCATATGATTATTTCTTTTGCTTTTAACGGAGACACTCACGACAAATTTTTATTTGTAATTTGCATAAACAGTAAAGTATTATTATTATTATTTTTATTATTATTATCATTATTATTATAATTATTATTAGTGCCACAGAAAAGCCATATTCAAGTGCGAAGATCACAGCCAAGGCAAAGCTACCAGCTATAATCACAGCTAAATGGGAGTTACCTGCTAGAATCACGGTTAAGCCAGAGTTAAATATTGGGGTTATAGATATGCCAAGCCAGAGGTACATGCTAGGATCACAGTTAAGCTAAAGTCACCTGCTAGCAACCACTGCGAAACCAGAGTTAAATGCTAATATCACAGCTAAGCTAAAGTTTCCTGCTTCGACTAGATCTGAGCCGGGGTTACCTGCTAGGATCACAGCTAATCCTGATTTAAGTGCTGGGATCACAGCCAAGCCAGACCAAGCCAGAGTTACCCGTTAAGATCACGGCCAAGTCAGAGTTACCTGTCAAGACTGTGACCAGGACGGAGTCACCTGCAAGTATCGTAGCCAAGCTAGACCAGATGTGCCCGTTACAAGGACAGAGTTACCATCTATGACCATGCATAGGTTCAAGGTCCTGGTAAGGGCAATTGCTGGCCTAGAGTTACCAGCTCCATATATGGATAAGCTAGAATTACCAGCCAGGAAAACATGGCTAAGTTAGAGTTACCAACTAGTCGATGGGTAGCCATATTACCGTCTAGAATCATAGGTAGGCCGCAGCTACAGGCTAGGATCACCACCTAGGCTAAACTAGCAAGCTAGAACATAAATAGGTTAGAATTTCCGTTTCTGACTGAGCACAACGATGGCTAGGTTAAACATCTGACGATTAAGACTTTAGCTAAGCTAAGTTTACCGACTAAGACCATCGCTAGGCCAGAAAGCCAAGGGCGAACTCTCATCTCTCTTTTACAATCGGCAGTTGAGCCGGAGGGAGAGGTGGACGTGGGTTGTTCCTTCTGCTGTTGTTTTCTTTTTTCTTTTTTTTCACGATCAAGATTATGGCTGTAGATAAACTCGTCACGGATCATCAGGTCTCCTTTTATCTGTCCTTCCCCTGTACTCTAATATCCTAAAGTAATCGACTACGACAAGGTGCTGGGCAAGCTGAAGAGACCATCGACCTTGGTCTGACAAGAAATAAAAGAGTTATCCATTTGAGACAATGACTTAGGCTAAAGTTACCAGCTGGGGACATAATAGGCTGGAGGGTTACTGATTAGAGTTGCTTTGTTACTGTATTACGACAGTCTCCTCGCTCTGGGCGGCTGCCAGCTAGCCATAACAGCCTCGGGATTATGGGCATTTTTCTTCTTTTTTTCCTCTCTCTCTCGTTTTTGACGGGAGAGCGTCGGAGCAAAAACTGATAAGAAAAGGGGTGTCATTTCCCTCCTCGGCTCCCTTTTATTTTTCACTTTTTTTGTCTGTCTCGATGGCGTTTTCGTATTGCCTTTTCCTCACCTGTTTTACCCAACTCCTTTTTTCCCTATTCCCTTACTCGGTATATTTCTGTGTTAATACTAATTTCCTTTTCAGCTGATTTAGTTTACCTTCTTTCTTTCGTTTGCTCTCCTGTCTCCATCTTCTTACAGTCCCTTTCATACATTCTTCCTGAGTTTTACTTTTCGCTTATTCCAAGTCTCTCTCTCTCTCTCTCTCTCTCTCTCTCTCTCTCTCTCTCTCTCTCTCTCTCTCTCTCTCTCTTCTTCCCTTCCTGTTTCTTTCCCAAGTTGTTTTTCCTCTTTCACGACTTCTCTTCATTCCCCATTCCTTTTCTTCATTTTCTTTATCTTCCTCCTCCTCCTCCTCCTTCTCTTCTTCTTCTTCCTCCTCTTCCCCAACCCACGCCTCCCCTCCGCCGCCTACCCTGGCTGCAAGGTGTTCGCCTGCGCCCATAACTCAGGTTGGCCACAATTAAGATGTTATCAGGTGTCGAGGCGTCGCCCCAGAACGCCTACCCACCACCTTATATTAAGTTATTTTATATATTATAACGTTATCACAGTGTGACGTCCACGAACCCCCACTGTATCACACTTCCCTCCAAACCTTTTATGAATTTGGTGCGACTCGGAATGCATCATTCTGATGTTGTAGACAAAATTCGTAGATAATGTGTTCCATAAGATAGAACTAGTCTGTTATGGTACGGGAGTTATTGTAGGTATAATGTCTTGTCACATTTTGATGTTGAGAGACGCTACTGAAGTCTATGTTGCCTTGCAAAGTCTCACATATCGATATCATCCGGTCGACTAATGACTGTAATATCATTCCTACTCTGCTGCGCATCTGATCGTCGACAAAAAAACTTTGAATTCGCTGATTGAGGAAGTGAGAGAAGCTATCAACAGTGCCACGAATCACTGATTGAGCCTTTGAGCGCAGAAATAAAGTAAACCTACAATACGGGACTGACCTATCCTGACGGTGGTGTTACCTTGCAACGCGCCACTCAGCCCGTCGATGAGGGTGGCGAATTCCTGCGGTAAACCAGCGAAAATATTCTTGTTTCAACACACCCGTGTGATCCTACGGGCTCTGAGAATGTGCTGTGTTATGCAGGTGTAGAGTCCTGACCCCATGGCGCCTGAATGAATCCTACCATCACTTGCTCATGAAGGGCAAAAGGTCTTCTCGTTCTCACGGTCTTCGATAGCCGCCAGCGCCACAGATGTAGCAATAAGTTTACGACTGCCGTATTGTTCAGCTTACTATTTCAACAGTCGTAATGACACTCCCCACACTTTCTGTCAAGGGAATGCTCGAGTCCCAACTCCTTCAACAACACCGAGAGTGCTGGGTTCTGCACGCTAAAGGTCTTTAGCTGTGAGGGCCGCAAACGTCTGTTGCACGAGTTATACCGCTTGATGAAAAGCCTCACCCATGCCCGTCTGACATACTCGCACTTTGCATACTTCCGCTGTGGAAGCCGCAGGCCTGGGGAATCGAACGCCTGTTGTCATTCGCTGTAGGAGGTAAGGGCTTGGTGCTACAGGTCCTTCTACAGTAGACAGACGTCAGTACAGATGTAAGAACGATGCGAGCCGCCGTCACTCGTCCCAGACAAAAAGGGATTGCGAGTCCCTTGCCTTCGGCCAGGATTTTTCCCTCTTTTAAAATAACTTACACGTGATGGTTTAAGTTTAGGGAGTATGTGACACTTACGGGCATTATGAATGGGCAAGAGCGCCGCGGGGGAAACTTACCCTTACAGAGCCTGTACGTAAAGACGGAGCTTCAGTAAGGGAGACTCGAGGGTGTTTGGAATGACAGAAGGAAGGCAGAGGCTAGAGTGGGAGGGGGAGGCCGCCTTTTCCCAGCCTCCCCTCCCCTCGGTGGAGGTTGGGGGAAAGAGGAGTCAAGTGAGACGGAGGAGAAACAGGGATGAAGGCGGGAAGGATAGAAATGAGATAGGAGACAGAAAGGAAAAGAAGATGGAGGCAAGAAAGGGAAAGAAAAGTAGGTAGAAACAGAGGGAAAAGGGGGGGAAAAACAAAAAGGAATAGAGGGTGAGAAGATGGAATAAATCGGGGATAAAGGTTAGTCAGGGAAAACAAGGAGAGACTCAAGGTGGTTGAGGAGAGAACCAGGCAGTGGGAGAAGTGAGTCAGAGAAGGGGAAAAGTGACTCAGGGAGGGAGAGGAGCGAGTCAGGGAGACGGAGACGAGAGTCAAGGAGGAGGAGGAGGAGGAGGAGAGTAGAGTCTTGGGGTTGAGAGGGGGGAGGGGGTGGAACCTTATGTGGGAACTCGGATGCTGCGGTGATGTATAACGTAATAACGTGGCGGTGTGGAGGCTCCAGTGGCCTCCCACTTCCCTACACACACACGCACACACGTACACACACACACACACACACACACACACACACACACACACACACACACATTCCAGCAGGAGTAATTTGCTCCATCCTTCACTTGGAATTACTGATGGTAAGCCATCTATATCCTTGCATCTCGACCCGGGCCGCTGACAATGATCTGGCTGGGCACCAGCGCTCCTTGGGGGCGCTTCCGGTAGCTAATGAAAAAGGTGGCCCCTGGGAGTGAGGATGTGGGGGGGGGGGGGAGTGACATGCTGTTGTGATCTCTCTCTCTCTCTCTCTCTCTCTCTCTCTCTCCCCCCCCACGTCAAGGTGTTGTGATACACGGTGGGGTCGGCAGGGTCTATAGTCCGCGGAAATACAGTATAAAACCCTCCTTAATATATCTCGCCGACATATATCATAAAAATTCCTGCTAAAATATTCGGCCATCTAGAGTTTTTTTACCTTTTTCATGGGTCGGTTAGGGAGGAGTTAGTGCTCCCTTTCATGCCTCTCTCTCTCTCTCTCTCTCTCTCTCTCTCTCTCTCTCTCTCTCTCTCTCTCTCTCTCTCTCTCTCTCTCTCTCCTTCACCTTTCATGTGTGTGTGTGTGTGTGTGTGTAGATGATTATTTATGCGAATATAAAGATCGTGAACTGCAGATGTTCAGAGAGGCTTTCGCCACCCTTTTTACCCCTTCTTTTGTCTCATAATTCGCGGAAAATATGAGTGCAGAGTGAGAGAGAGAGAGAGAGAGAGAGAGAGAGAGAGAGAGGGAGGGAGAGAGAGAGTAATTACTTTCGAGTACTCTTCGCACGAAAATATAGAGTGGCGAGGAAGGAGTCGTGTGATCTACATGTTGTCAAATGCTCTGTATAAGATGGAGATGTTATACGACTGTGGACTGATAGCGAGCTGCCCACGTGGGGGTTTAGACAGAATGATACGACAACCGCTTGGCCCAAAAAGGAGTGACACTTGACAGTCATTGAGGTGTTGGCTCACTGCGAAGCCCTCACTTACTTCTCCCGATACCCGGACGTCTAGTAGTACGAGGAATATGCTTCACTAGTCGGTGGCTACCTAGCACTCACCACCTGGGAGAGACAGAGAGAGAGAGAGAGAAATTCCCCTCCTATGATTACCTGAGATGAGACTTTGCCATAGGCAGTGGTAGTTTGATCAGTGATGCTGTTTTTCTACGCCTCCAGGCACATAAGATAATCGTCAGTCCCGGATTCATTTCGAATTGTTGTTAACCATTCATCCAGGCTTCTATTCAATGTGTCTGTGCCTGTTCCAGTCATTTTCTTTTTCTTTTTCTCTCTTTTGTCTGTGGCAGCACATTAAGCAGTCTTTCCATCTTTCTCACAGGGATTTCAGGGATATTTGTATGATATCAGTTTGGTACATGACCAGGATATCATTGTACTCTTAATTTCTCTGTTCTTGAGGCTGTTAGTTCAGGTTTCCCTTAGTTTGTTGAATATATTATTAGGTGTTTTTTATATTTTTCATTCTAGGCTGTAAAGTTCGACTCTTTTTAACTATTGATGATCAATAAGGTGCTCCATTCCCTTGAAACTGCTGGTGAAGCGTGTCTGGTCTGTCTAACATGTTGAATTTAGCTCGCTAATACAGTGACTGCAGAATACAGCAGGGAGAAGGAAAAAGGAAAAGGAGCACACACACACACACACACACACTATATATATATATATATATATATATATATATATATATATATATATATATTTACGGACTAGAATATAGATCAAGACCTGGCCCTCAGCTGGAAGATTAACATGAGGGAGAAGGGAGACAAAGAATTTGAAAAATTTTGAAAGAAGTTGAAATCCCGTCCTTTGAAAAAGGACAGAATTCCAAAGCTTCGAAATGTAGGAAAAGAAACAGTTATCAAATCGGCACACCCTTTAGTTACTAACGGCAACACATAATTTTGCAACGGCATTAGCTTGCCGAGTATTGCATAGTCTAGATATTGGCAAGGGCACACTAGCAGCCTGTGCTCTGGAGCTTAAACCAAAGTCGTGCATGTAAAAGAGGGAGAGAACCAATATTGTGGCATAGGGCGAGCGGGTCACGTTGTGAGGTTAGCCTGGGAGAGTTGATGAATCGGACTGCTTTAGACTTAACTCAGTCTAATGTAGAACGAGAACCACCCCAGATGTAAGATCAGTACTCCATACAAGGACGGATCAATCCTTTGTATAATCGGAGCAACTGGTCAGAAGGAAAGCTATATCGACATTCAAAGACGACTCCCCGTTTCTTAACTATTTTCGTAATGTAAGATTTCCAAGATAGGTTGGATGTTATACCGAGTATGATCATTGTGTTTAGGGGTGGAATAACAGATCCATTCCTAGAGATAGGAAAGCTGTAGGGGTTTTTCGAGTAAGAGAGGATGGAGCAGGGTTGAAGGAAGTAAAAAGGAATGCAGTGTTGAGTCTTCAGCAACCTCAGCGTACGAGTTACATAGATACACAAACTACACAGACTCAAGGTCCGAGCGAGGTGGTCTGGCCTTAACGCACACAAGAAAAGTGCAGTGTCCCTGAAAGCAGTGGAAGAAAGAGACAGTGAAACAAATGGCGATGATACAGCCTCGCGAAAGGTGATTTTTAACTCGCGGTGTAACCTGGAGCAGGCGGAGTCCGGTAACACACACACACACACACACACACACACACACACACACACACACACACACACACACACACAGTCAAATGCATAAAGTAAACAAGTAGCGAGTGTACATAGGGCGCAGAAAAAAAAATTCTAGTACATTAGAGGAGAAATTCTAAAATAACTTTAGCCTCATTCTGGGCGTTTAGTGTTGGCGGAGGTGGGAGGTGGGGGAGATGATGTGCTCACAAGTCAGTAGGATTTATTCCATATAAAAGCGTACAGAAATCCCTCTCGCTGCCTCCTAGAGCCGTGGTTCACTTGCCGTAAGAAGTTGTTGACCTCAGTCATCCCCCTTTAAGACGTGGCAGGCAAGAAAGACACAGCACTAATAGAGAAAACTTACTACAAGGTCGTAACCCCTTAGGTAATGAACGTAGCTCATCACCTAATGAGCAGGTGAATGAAGCCGTCTTATTTTCTTTCTTTACCTGTATGCAAACAATTTATAAACAGTTTCTTCTTTTCATTGGCACGGATAAGTTGTAGAAGTGGAACGTATTATTCTGTAAACTTCCCCTTTTACACCGTTGTATGCAGACTTAAGACACCAGGTTTGCTGTAAACATCCTCTCTATTATCAGATTAAACGACGTAAACACGGGACTTAACGTAAACAAATTCCTCATCGTCGTAATGCAAGATTGTCGGGGTCACTGAAGCCTGTCATGACTGATCTTTGATGATTATGATTATTCGATGATTATGGTCAGAGACACTTCAGTATAATGATATGATTAAGGTGCGTGAAGCTTCCTAATAATGACCAGAATAGCGTTCATATCGCATACGTTTGAATAACTATGACCCAAATGGTCCACACACACACGTGGTTCATATCTACGTGGTTCGTGGCAACCTGGCTCAAATCCAAGGGGTTCGTATGTGCGTGGTTCAAGCTTACGTTCATTCGACCCCACGTGTTTCATACCTACGTTGTTTCACAGGTACGTGGCTCATGCCCACTTTGACCTTTCCCACGTGGTTCATATCCCCGCGTTTCCTTTTGTATTCTACCTCATGTAATAAACTCCTGTAATACGCATACTGCCAGGAGGCATTAGCAAGTAAACTTAAGTCTCTATGCAAGCGGTTTCCACGTTCAGGTCCCCCACCTTCATGTGAACTCATATTCCTTACCAGGGGGTCTCCACCCTTGTCTTTATCTATGTATTGTTTGCGAAGTGAATGAATCCACAGTGGTATCTGGATTACAACGAATGGAAAAGAAACGCTGTATTCTCTGCCAGACATTGTTCCTGAGGAGCTGAATGTACGGCCATGAATAATAATGATTTATGTTTTTAAGTTAGGGTAAGAGCTGAGGAATTCCATTGTCTCAAATGATATGAGCTGTAGACGAAACGAGACTGGTAGCAGGTGATCAGACGAACCTCTGTTTAAGGGAAGCAGTATAAAGGAAAGATCTAAAATCAAGATAAAGGTGAGTAGAAATGTAGGAATGGAGGAAGAAATACCAGGAAAATACTACCAGTTATAACTCAATGTCAGCTCAAACCTGAAATGATTAGTCCCAAACTCTTAGTCAATTTTCTTTCTTTAATTACCTGAACGTATGACTTCGTTATTTGGTTTTCTATTTTCAATTAAGACCTAATGCATCTCTTGTGTCACCCTTCTATATACAGAATAGAAGCTATATGCAGTAATGAAAGAAATAGCCAGGAACGCAGAGGGGTTTAGTGTAGTGGCACACCCACACACACACACACACACACACACACACACACACACACACACACATACACACACATATACACACACACATACACACAGAAACCAACAACAACAACAACAACAACAACAACGTGCGTGGGAAATGGACTGTCCTAACAAGGGACATCACCCGGAAAGCGAGGTGGAACGGGTGTCCTGGGACAGACAAGCATGTGACAGGTGGGTTCACCTGGGACAGATAAACGCGGGAGGCGGTCTCACCCAGGACGGAAAAGTGTGTGAACAGATGAATGCGCATGGGACAGGCAAATGTGGGATAGATTAGCACACATGGAAGAGACAAATGTAGTATAGGCGGACGCAAATGAAACAGACTAAAATGGAACGGATGGACACACGTGGGACAGGCATTCATGGGACGAGCAAATTGTAGACGGACACACTAACCCCTTTTTTCCATTATTCCATAATGTGATTTCTCTGAGCCCAAAGGGGAATTTACATGAATAGGTTTATCAGGTATTTAGTGCTCATTAGAGTGCAATAAATGGAATTTGCGCTTCATGCTTACAGAGCAATAAAAAAATTAGCCATAATTGCATCCCAGTAAAATGTAATTAGGCGAGACGAGAACGGGTCGGGTGAGGGGGGGGGGGAAGAGTCCATTGGAGGAAGGGGGTGGGAGCGTGCTGGGAGGTGGGGTCATTCCATAGTCTACTTGGGAGGAGCAGGAGGGGGAAGGGATGATGAGCTGACGTCCCCCTTTGTGTTGGGTTAGAGGGGATAGAGGGTAGTCTTGCCCCGGATTATGAACTCTTGAATGGAGGGATAGAGGACGAATACTACCTTGCATTGACAGGGAAGGGGCGTAAGATATTATGGCTGAAGGAGGGGTCTTAACGTAGGTGGTCGTGAGAGACAATCTGGACAGGAGGACTGGAAAATCGCTCCTATCCTGGGTTGCGGGCGATGGGGTCTAGCTAAGGCAGCGTGTGGGTGGGTTTCACCCTAATTTCCGTTGGACGATAATTGCTGGAAAGGAGGTATGAACGAGAAAAGAGAGCTACATTGGACGGAAAGGGAAGGAAAGAGAAAGATCCATCACTGGGTTGCAAGGAAGGGTTTACAAGATGAAGAGGTCCTGAGGCATGCAAAGAATACAATACAAAAGACGACAGACCGGTAGATAACGTCAGGTCCTTTCTAGGATGTTTGAAATAGTCGAAAAGATCAGAGAAATAGAGATGAATGAGTAAGAAATAAGAAAGATGAACTGCAAACAAATCTTAAAAGAGCGATACGCGTAGACTTTCTGATTATGGAGGCGCAGGAAAGAATGCCAGAAATGGACTTTTGAAGTGAGGTGCTTGTTGAGTCTGTGGTGTCTCTGCCACTACTACTATTGGTAGATCATTGTTAATGTTATCAGTCCTGTTGAAGAAAAATAAATGCTTTGCCTCAGTCGACGTAAAACGTTTGTCCACTAGTTTGCGTCCATTGCTACCACTGAAATCAGACTGGTTTATCCTTAAATAACTGCACAGAGAAGATTGTAGAGGACTTTGATAATGCTGAATCTCTGTATGAAACCACCTCAACCTTCTCTAAGCTAGGTAAGTTGAGGCCGCCTTGCTGGCTTTCATAGGATTTGTTTCTCAGCACAAGGATCATTTCAGTAGCTCGCTGCTACACTCGATTCTGTGTCTTTATTAAACAAAAAAAGGAGGCGAACACCGAAATCAAGGTGGAGATGCATTAGTGAGTTGTAAAGTTCCAACTGGTTTTCTAGACCAGAATTTGAATGCCCTGCCAATGAGGACTAGGATGGTTCATTTCCCTTTTATATCGCGTCTGCACACTGTTCCCTTGAATATTGGCCATCTGAGGTTATCAGCGTGAGTCATTTACCTCATTCGAATTACGCTCCTGAACAGATTTCATACTGCAGCTTATGTTTTGGTTTTTGCTCCCGAATTGTAGCTCTTTGCACTTATCGATCTTAAAATTTATTTGTCATCTGTGTCATCTTGCAAGTGTAGATGCTCAGTCACCGTTGTAGCTTGACTTTCCAGCTTTGCGAGTCTTGATATATTTCAGGATAGCGTTATCAGTGTCTAAGTCGTAAAGAGAACTGTTTCCAAGACAGATCCCTGTGACACACCACTTGTTACGTATAACCACTCTTACGTCAGCCATGAGGTTTAATCACTATTCTTTGTCTACAGTTAGCCAACCAATTTTCTATGCACCAATGTAATTTTGCTAGCAAGGCTGCTTACTCAAAGAAGTGAAGTAAACAGTAGAGAGCACGACACATAAGAGTGAACAAATTCATAATCCTTCATCTTATAAAATAATGCCAACTTTATGTCCGCAAAACAAATTTTCGTACCTAAACCTCATCTGGGAACTTAAGCAAAATCGCACTCAGAAAATGATCGTTTATCCAGCTTCTTCGGCCTTCAAGTATACCAGTCTCCGCAGTACGAATAAATAGCGTAAGCTGGGTATTTCGTGGGCGATTCAGCTGATGATTCTTCCATACCTCAACGCCTGACAATACGATCCTCTGCTGCTGAACAGCTACCAGCGAGGCTGGAGACACCGGCATGTTACTGAGGCTGTCACGGAGAATGTGGTTGTCTTTAGCCGCCTTTACTGTAGCAGAGTGTGGAAAGAAGAGCAACGTAAATGCTTTGTCGAGCATAAATGAGAAGCGTAGTAGAAGGACACAAGAAATGGCAAAGAAATGAGACGTATTGATTCATGATGAACAAGGTTAGTGGACTCCACAAGCAGTGGAAGACGAGCTGGTGAGGCTGTGGCGTACACGTAAATGTTGACAACAGGTTAAAGAACAAAACATATACTTCTAGAACGGCACTTCCATGGGTGACTTAGGAATCCGCTGGCTTTACAAAACTCGTTTCTCGTTCCACAGGTACAAAGATTCTAATATCTATTACTAACATTCATCTGTATTGACTTGAATTCACCGAAGGACAATACATGTTTCTCTCTCTCTCTCTCTCTCTCTCTCTCTCTCTCTCTCTCTCTTTCTGAACACAACTCAAATTGTTTTACCTTCTGTTTGCGAGAAATTATCATGTCAGCGGGAATTCAGATATGTACGGTACAGTGGCTAATAGCGCAAAATAGAATAATCCTCATACCTCCCTCCACTAGTGGTACAGTATGACGGTACCGTTGCCGGGTTCACGCCAATACGATTGCAATGTTCGTATCAAGAAACGGAGGCCTTTGTTCTGTGAGGCTGGTATTCAGTATTCAACATTCACTGGTGATTTCAGGACAAATGCCGGTAATGAAATCATCGTCTGTTACCCACACGGTAATTGAACACATTGTTTTCAATACCTCGTTCGTCCACTGTTATTCGGTCAACTTTGTTGATAAAAAAAAGAAATGAATCGTTGTTTTTTAGCTGAATTACTTCTGTGGAAAAACAAACAACACTAGTGGTTACAGCTGTAATTATATGTAACAATTAAAATGTGATACGTTACACATTTACACACACAATATATATATATATATATATATATATATAT
>JAYMFT010129455.1:0-12788 GCA_038088735.1 Panulirus argus | reverse complement strand
AGAGAGAGAGAGAGAGAGAGAGAGAGAGAGAGAGAGAGAGAGAGAGAGAGAGAGAGAGAGAGAGAAAAGGCGCAGATCAGCTTGGATACTTAGGGTTCAGCCGGGGAGGGGTATCACCTAAATAGGATATAAGTGGAAGGTTCCACTGTTGCAGCGGGGGTGGGGTGTAGCTTTACCTAGCTTGGATAGGTGTGGAAGGTTCCCCTACTGGAGTGTAACTCAGCTGCCCCACTTTACCTCTGGGGTTTGCCCGACCATAGCAAGTGTCATGATGGTCATCAGCCTTATGTTCTCTTGGCCATACGAGAACAGACGCTGAGGATGCACGGCAGCCTCCAGCGAGGGTGAACACACAAGACAGACTCGGGACAATGGGCACCGAGTTGGAAATAAGAGACATAAATAAATGGGAGAAGAAAAGTTCTACGTGTTGTGGGCTGACATTATTCCTCCAATGTCGTAACTCGTCCGCGTCTTACCTTACATAAGACGATCCATTATCGTCATCTGTCATCCCCCAGCTCCTGCCCCATCTACACCGAGTGGCTGAGGAGCTTCTCAGTTCACTCACAAAGTATTAGGACAGCTTTCAAGAACACTGATGAGGAAATGTTTTAGTAGGCTTTTCACACCGTACATAAAGCCAAAACTAGAATGTGCTTCTCAAGTTTGGTCACTGCACCTAAAGAGGCACAGAGAGATAATAGAGAAGGTTCACAGGAGAGCAACAAGGATGGTATCTGAATAAAGAGTGCTCATGTTACAAGGAAATGCTTAGTGGCTTTAAATTTGCCCATCTTGGAAGAGAGAAGGGTGAGGGGTAACCTGATCACAGCCTTTAAGTTTTCAAAACAGGTCGATGGCGTGGACAGTCACCTGTTTTTCCAGTGATGTAGGGACAGAGCAACTGGAGGACTCAACATGCAATGAAACACGAAACTGGTTAAAAAAGATGTCAAGAAATAGTTTTGTGGTTTAAGAGTTGCGGATGATGGAACAGATTGACTGAGGACATGGTTAATGCAGACGCCTTACAGGAATTCAAGAAGACAATTGTATGAGAGTAGAGACTGTTCAAGAGATGGATGGGGCCCACGAGTGGAAAACTCTCCCTCTGTACAGTACACATAGGTAATTACATACTCAAAAGAATAAAGACTCGGTACATATATACAAGTTTAAATGCTGGAGGCAACACGAGGGTACAGGTCTTCCCGTCACAGACACAGCAAACGCGAACTCTCTCACGGTGACGGAGAATCATGGAGACACAAGTTCACACAATATTTACAGGAAAATTTCCCATACCAGCATGTCGGTGAGCACGCTAGGGATTGATACACCGTCATTACTGGATCTCATCTTCACACATACGCACTAACAGTGAAAGTGAGCGGATCATACCGTACAGGATACACTGATTGGAAAGTGATCACTTTATGCTTGAGTTTGACATTGAAGAGTTTAAAAGGGCAGTGATGAGACAAGATTTTAAGAGACGTGACTGTGGAAAGTACACAGAACTTCATTTCCGTGGGAACATAGACTGAGAAATGGAGTTCCGAAGCCGGGAACCAGGGCTTTGTGGTGAGAAGTTCTGCGAAATTTAAATGAAGGAGCGGGAATGCGGGCACCTCTGGCCTCAGACATCGAGGGATGATTGGTGTCAGAAAGGAGAGGAGTTTCGAGGTGTGCTCTCGGGAAAATTTAGACTAAGCTCTCTATAGTCAGCCAACATTTGAAAGGAATAAAAAACAAGGAACGAATACGGTATGCTAAGAACGCGAGGAACAAAGAAGCTTTTTAAAAGCAGTATTGCGGACGAGGCAGGAGACAGTGCAAAGCTTTCCCAGAAACTGACCAGGAACAATTTCCCAGTTGGAGAGCAGGTGGTCAGGTTGAGGGATGAGAGGCAAGAGTCGTGGGGGCTGAAGTGAAGATGCGCTGGGACCTGACGGCCATGTTCCGAGGGTTATCCCGGTGGGTGGCGCCTGCCCAAGTGCCAGGGGGAGGGAAGGGGCGGGAGGTCCTGGGAATGCCTGGAGGGGACGTGGACAGGATACGAGGGATCTTGACCCGGGTAGGACTCAGGGTCGTGATGACGTATATCCTTATGACAGAAGGTGGGGCCGAGTGCACGTGACCTACCGCCTGCAGTGTCATCCAAGATGTCGCCAGAGGAAGGAACAGGTCGGGGAAGGACAGGCGTCGAGCCTACCATTAGCAGAAATGCGGCAGCATGTACTGAACTGCAGGCCGGTCCTGCAAACGAGTGTGGTCTCTGAAGTATGAAAGAGGTAATCAGAAAGCGACCTGAACTTCTGTAAGAATTTTGTTACAAAAGACTCAAGAAATACTTGTACAGTGTGAGAGTGGCGGATGCGTGGTGCCGAGTGAGTGAGGACGTGGGTAATGCAGACCCCATTCATGCTGGTCACCGGGACATCATCGTGGGCTGTGAGGCTGGTTGGTTGGTTAGTTGTTGCTGTAGGCCTGTCAATCACTGGGGTCATTAAGGCCGTCATCGTCAAGCTACGTCCACCAACCGAAAAATCCTTAATCTTTAACACCTTCTTCGGGTGTTAAAGATAATTCTGAGACCACATATGACACTCTCACTGTGCATGTGGCTCGCGCGAGGCAGGGAGACCTGTTTGTTTTGACAGGTGAAACTGTATGGGAACTGATTGTCCTAATCAAGGCCATGCCATTGGCGCCATATATACACCCCTAACCCAGCTACCCTATTTATCGACCAGCCTCAATGGGTGGACGAACAGCTGGGTCGGCTGTGGACCGACTCCCGCCACTAGGATTCGAACCGATGCGGGCAGCCCGTGAATGCGTCACGGTCACCAGCGCCAACCGGTACACGACGGAGGTCCATAAATGCCAATAATACCTTCCTCCTCCAGCGCTTGGAGACGTGGGTCGGAAAGATGGTAGACCAAAGGTAGACTGCACCACGCGTTTCCCCGCCTTCCACAGACAGACGGACCAGACCGAGTGTCATGGCAGGCGACAGAGGTCGTCATGGACGAGAGAAGAGAAAACACCAGCCGTTATAACTGTCTACCCTCTTGGCCACATTGGGTCCGGGGGGGGGGGGCACGTGGTGGCAACGCACGGGGTCCTCACCTGGTGGCGCGGGGATGGACATGGGACAGTTGTTTCCCGCGGGAGGAACTGCTCTCCTGTGACGCCACGCCACGCCAGCAGCAGCTCACACACACATAACAGTCGCGGAAATAATGCAAGAAAATGTTGTGTTGTGATTAGTGTGTGAATGGAGCCGTGGACGAGGAAGTGACGCGGGTGTGACGACGGAACAGCAGATGAGAAGGCAAATGTTGGCTGGCGCCCCGTGAATGTAAAGCTGCCTCGCGAACACACACGTGTTTACTCTCCCTCACTCCCTCCCTCCCTCCCTCTGGCGAGTTCACCTGTGTGTACAGGCCGTGTGTACACTGCCTGCACAAGCAAAGGCAGTGTCAGTCAGGGGGGCCAGCCCGGGCTGCTGCCAAGTGGACGCAACTCCAGCTGATGTTTACCATGAGACTTGAACCCTGGAACCCGACGGCACGGCCCTTCGGTACGGTCATGTGGCCTCTGACCCGACTGTCGTGCTCAGGGGTCGTACCGTCGTGATGAAGGATCGTACCGTCGGGTACCGTCGTGTTGAAGGTGTGAGGCAGGAAGTGTGTGGTGGAGCCGGAGTGTGTGCAGCTGTACGTGTGTACCACACGGACTGGCCTTGGTCTTGTGTTTCATACTTTCGTCGGCCATCGCTTGATATGAGCCTTATGTGATGTCCCTGGTCCTCATATTTCCTCATTCTGGACATTATACCATCCTCATAACCCATGAGTGGGCCTCACACATCATTCTGAACACAGTCTGATCAAAGATTATCCTCTGTCATTGTGTAGTCAAGTCTGGGGACAACACAGTCTGGGCTACTCGTGCATGTACAGTGCCAGAAGATTGGCCTTTGAGGAGTGCAGGAGAGGTGGTGATCTGGCCAGGTCCTGGATGGCGCCAGGGCCTGACGTGCGTCAATACTGCAGAGTGGAGGGTCATGATGACCTCCGAGGGTCAAGTGGATGCAGGGGGTCGGGTGGGGCTTGATAGCACTGTCCTGCCCCACCTGAGGCTGCTGCTGCCCCCCCAGCCCCTCCCCGGCTCCTCGCTGTCGCCCGCACAAGGTCACCCTCCCTGGTGGCCCTCGCCTGATCCTGCCCCGCTCCCTGAGGTGCGGCCATCCATGGCCCCTGCTCAGTTCTGTGAGGTTATTCGTAATAAATGGTGATGGCAATAATTGTAATATCACCTTTTTTAATACTCGTTCGCCGTTTCCCGCCATAGTGATGCAGCAGCAGGGAGAGATCATTTGCTCACGTGAACTCTCTGTCTGTCTTGTGTAGACGTAGGGAAAGCAGAGCTCACTCTCCCCGCCCGGGAGCCACACGCCATTCAGTACTTCTCCTCTAACTGCTCCGTATGCCTTTGTTTAGCCCACTGACAGCAGATTGTCCCCAGTGTACCACATACCTCCAATTTATTCTATTACATACACGCCTTTCATACTTCTGATGTTCAGCCTGTCATACTTCAAAGGCGTTTTCACTGCGTCATGCCATCTCCTTCCTTAGTAACCCCCTCCACCATGTTCCCTCCACTTGCGATATGGAAAGATCCACTTAGTCTTTCTGTCCTCGCCATACCTCCAGACCACCACTTCAGCACAACCTTCTAACCTCAGGTAAATTGGAAATATATTCTTAACAGCTTCAACAAGGCACGTCTTCCCCAAGCACATGATTACCTCAAACACATTCCTCTCTTGTCTTCAAATATATCGTACACAGTTTCTGCAAGGCAGACGTATCCTCTGCCACTCCGAAGGCTATTTTTTCCTTTTTAAGCTAAGACGTTTTGGTCAACTAAATACCCTTATCAGGGCCAGGTAGCCATTTTATCGTCCAGCTTATCATGGTCAGCAAGGCTAACCGCTACACCACGGAGGGCCACATTGTTGGTGCATGCCACCACCCTCCCAGTCACCTTCTCCCGTACACCTTTGCATCAGCAACCGACATGGCACGGGCACAGAATACCCCATATGAAGGGAATAGAGATAAAAAGAAAAACATAATTAAGGGCTCTGCGGGTATAATGATAACGAACTTAAAAGAGAGAGATTATAGGAAGAGGGAAAGATGAAAAGAGGAATGTCACGGTTTAGCTCTTCCAGGGAAGAAGAAGGATTTATAACGGCCAGTCCACGAGTGACAGGTCTGCTCACAGAAACTGTAGGAAGCAGCAAGCAAATGTTTGCCTCGGGTTCATGTAGACCACATGCAGACAGCTCACGAGAAGTGGCCAACTTAATACCTGTAGAACAGAGAGATAGAGACAGAGCAGCAACACTGCAGCTTTTAAAGAGGGTTGACGAGATGATGCCAGGAGAATTAATGAGACGGAAGGCTTTTGACTTCATTCCGGGTAATGGAGAGGTGGAGGAAGATTCACCCCAGATGTGTGAGCAGTACTCCACACGAGGCCAAGGAAAACCCTTGTAGATATGAAACATCTCCGCCTGTGTATACAATACCCCCAACCCTTAGGAAGCAGATTTTGTGATGTTGATTATTTGGGGTTCGAATATAATGTGGAGGATATGGCTATGCCCCACGGGTTTATGTTGTTACAGGGATGAATTGGGAAGTTTTGAAATTAGACAATTGCGTACGAGTGAGTCTTAGATAGTAATGCAGAAAGCCTTATAGCACTGTTTTATTACACTAGGTTACTGCTTTCCCATTCTGAGGCGAAAACGAATTGCAGACTTTCTAAAGAAGCCACAGCTCACCCAGCAGAGGAAAGAAAACTTATCATGTGAATAACTGGACAGACCTTAAACTGAAAATGCCATATGAAACACAGGAAAAAGAAGAAGGAAAAGCCATAAGTGAAATAAGAAATATCTCAAAATACTGTTGCTCTTATGCAAAACGCAAATCGAAAACCACAAAGTCCGTTGGCACGCTTAAAACAAAAGGTAAAATTACAGACAACTGGCTGGAGATGAATGAGATTCTAAAAAGACAATATGAATCGGTATTCTGTGGGCCAAATGCCACAATAAAGACTGACCCAACAGACTTCTTCCCTAAACAGTGGTCCCCCAAGTGTACACACAACAGATACCATCACTTCACCGCAAGATATCGAGACGGCCATTGAGAGCATGGCATTGCACTCAGCCCCAGACCCGGACTCACGGAGCTCAGTCTTCATAAAGAAATGCACAACACATCTAACACATCGTGCCTCTCCACAAAGGAGGAAGAAAAACAGTCTTAAAAATCTATCGACCAACAGCATTAACGTCGCACATCATTAATATCTTCGAGCGAGTCCTAAGAGGCAAGCTGATGGAAAGTATGGAAATGAACAATATCCATACCCCAGAACAACGTGGTTTTAGTGCAAGAAGATCTTGCCTCTCTCAGTTGCTTTACCGCTCTGATAGGATTCTTGAAGCTCTGGAAAACAGAAAATGCTAATTTGATTTTTACAGACTTTACAAAAGCATTTGACAAATGTGACCATAATATCAAAGTACATAAAATATTAAAGATGGAAATATCCGGAAAAATTGGGAGATAGATATTCAACTTTTTAACGAACACACCACAACACGTAAGCCATGCCGCCATCTCCAGTGCCTCCATAGTAAAAAGCTTAGCATCCCTAAGGAACTGTACTTGCACCCCTCCTGTTCCTCATTCTTGTATCTGCTCTGGACAAGAACCTACAAAGTGTACCACACCAGCCAGGCGATGGGGGCTATGTGGGCCCGAGGCCTGCGGCTTCCAACAGCTTGATCGACCAACGACCCAATCCAGCAGCCTGGGTCTGGCCCGGGCTGTGGGATGGAGACCCCAAAGACTTCACGAGGTTATTCATAAGGTATGCTGCTCGGGTCCGAACTGAAAGAGAACATGTCGTCAGTACTAGAAAAAACGAGTACAGAAAGGAGAAAGGGATGGAAGGTAAGATGAAGTGCGTAAAATGGAATCTTCAACATAAGAGTGAATAGGGAGGGGCAAAGTCATTCCATTAACGACTGTTGCAATGGAATGACCAAAGATCATTCACATGTCTTCCCTTGCTCTTATATATACGTGCATTCTGCCAGTCCTCAAGCATTTCGCCTCGGGCTGTACAAACTATGAAAAGTTCAACAATCAGTAACGCTGTCACCTCCTGTCTTGAGAAACAACCACATTCTCGTCAGTTCCTGCAGTTTTGTCGTACTTCATCTTGCTCAAGGCTTTCACTACCTCCTCTCTTTTCCCCATACTTTTCAACATGACACTCTTGCTTTGCATGCTCCTTCGTCTCATCCACCACCCTATCATCCATCATATTCAACAGGCCTCCAAAAATCTCACTCCAACTCTTTTTCGCCTCTTTTCCTGTTACCCCTCCCCTGTGTGCTCCCCTCACTGTCACTCGCATTTTTCTCCTGTTCTCTTCACTTTCTTCACCTTCCGAAACATTTCTTATTCTCCTTGAAGTTCTCCGATCCTCTCCCGCCTCAGTTCTCTTTTGCCATTCTCTTTGCTCTGTAATTTTCTCATGACCTTCTGCCGCTTTCTGTTGTACGTCTCCCAATCACTTGCGCTCATTCCCTGCAGGTAGCGTCCAAACATCTCTCTTTCTCTTCTCTTTCACTGGGAATTAAACTTCCTAATTTCACCTTTCTCTACCAAGTCTCATACGTGCACAGGTCACCTTCCGCTTCCTAGACACTAAACCCTAACGAGAAGCAATGCCTCCTTAAACACCTTTCAGTCGTCACCAGCTTCCCTTGTTTGATCCCATGCTCACTCGCTCTCGGCACCTCCCTTCCGCTCATTCAGTTTCCTGTCTCACTCGCCTTTACCGAGAAACAGTCAGACACCCAGTTTGCTGCCTCACTCAACGCGTTCACATCAACAGCCTCTCCTCTGTGTGCCTGTCACTTAGCACATAATCCAATAATGCCTGTTGACTTCCGACCCCATTCATCAAAAGAAACTTTTGTATACACGTTTTTCTTAAGCAAATTGTTTCCAATCCCCAGTCATTTTTCACCACACATTTCGACAAACTGTTTCTTATAAAGATTACGCCGGGTACCCCATCACTTCCTAGTTACACCCTCAGTTGCCACATCACTAACTCCTGCATTCAAATCACCCTCCACTAAGACTCGATCCTTCACATGCGAATTGCCGAAGCGCTCACTGAGCTCCTCCCAGAAAGCTCTCCTCCCCGCTCCACCCTCATCACCCACCTCCCTTACCCACGCCGGCCTGCAGCGCCGGCCTCACTCTCTAACACGGTAATGCGCTCCTCATTCAGCAGACGTGCCACCCGCTTCCCTTGCTGTTGTCCTCACACTCGCCCCCGAACATTCCCGTACCCTCGAGATTAGTCTCACTCGGAGTCAGGTCATCCGGGAACCAAACATACTGACTTTTCTCCTCATGGTTCTCATCCTAGTCTCGTCCAGCCTGAGCCAGGGAGGAGCAGTTCCGGTGTGGTAATCCTTTTGGGCTGCCGCTCACGGGATGAGTATGGGGTGCACAGTAAATTTGCCGGGGTGTTCCCAGCACAAATCATTGGATTGGTTCTCGTCTGGTTCTGTTTTGGACGAGGAAATACGCAATAGGGGGCGGATGGGGGTTCCAGGCCCCCCCCCCCTACACGGCTCCGACGCACGTAGGAGATCCGTGGGTGGTTCTCGTAACTCTTTGGCCTCAAGGGTCGAGGAAACTAGCGATTTGGGTTCAAGAATTGTGTAAATTTGCAGGTGTCGCGGATTACGGGCTGGGTGGGGGACTGAGGTGTAGCGACCCCCGTGTGTGGTATGAGACGGGGAGAAAGCAACCTGAGCCGGGGAAGAGAAACTAGACAGCCACTGCGGCGATGGCGTAATGCCCTGCTCTCATAACCCCCTGCCCACCCCGATACCCAGGCTGCTCACCGCCTACTACGTAATAGCAATGATGATAATAGTTATAATAATGATGATAGTAGTAATAGTAGTGATAGTAAAAGTAACGAATAGTATGATAACACAGTAATAATAAACGCAAGAGCGGCAGTGTTGATCAAGGCGTCGAGCCGTGTGTGTTTACACTGTGTATAGAGCAACAGGTGGGGGTTGTCCCCTGGCTGGGGGCCGGACTCCCGCCCCGGCACCACGGGGGAACACCTCACCGTCCCTGCCAACGCTGCTCCCCCCAACAACTGTGTGGTCAGGCTGACCACAGCCCCGTCTGGTGCCTGACCGTCCCTGCCAACACTGCCGCCTCCTGCCACCCGACGACCTTCACATCGCTTTCCTGTCTTGTTTCCATGAGGTCGGGCCAACACGGCGAGGTTCCGTGATTCAGCAGAGGCCGAGCCGTGGGCGGTGGACGCGACGCGTAGTGAAAACGTCTACAGTGACACACACGTAGTAACCCCCGGCATCTGGGGCGCTGTTACTGTCATCGTCCATCGGGAACTGCAACAGGCGGAATGCTGAGGGTCGTGACCTGGAGGGGTCATGCCCTCACCTGCCGGGGGGCGGGACCTTGCTGGACCTGGGGTAAATATTGAGTCAGAGAGAGAGGGAGAGAGAGAGAGAGAGGGGAGGGGGGAAGGCTGTACGGACAGTGTGTACCCCCCCTCCCCGGGGGGGGGACACCATGCGGGGAGCGGTATATAGAGGCAATGGCACAGCCGCCGCCCCACACCAGCTGTGTGTGGCCGCCCGCCCTCTCCCTGCGTCTGACACCGCCCGGTGAGCCGCTTGCCGATGTTGTGTCTCCTCTTCCTCCTCCTCCTCCTGCCCCACACCGTCCCGGGACGTGGCGGGAACCACGTACTCCCTCAGGGAACATGTCACAGGGTAGAGGCAAAGGGCCGTGGGTGTCTGAGGTGGTGACTTGTTTCCCTTGTTTTCTCTGTGTTGGCGAAGGCTGGACTGGAGGAGCTCGTGTTTCCCACCTCTCCCCTGCACCCGCTTCCTTGTCTGCTGTGCCGGA
Source organism: Panulirus argus (assembly GCA_038088735.1). NCBI lineage: Eukaryota > Metazoa > Arthropoda > Malacostraca > Decapoda > Palinuridae > Panulirus > Panulirus argus. Next base: position 2,700 of record JAYMFT010129455.1, on the reverse strand, counting down.
GAGGGTGGCCGTGTCGGGGAGTGTGGTGGTTAAGGAGTTAGTGTGGTACACTGAGTCATCCAGGAACCCCAGCTAAGATTGGCCCTAGAGTTCCTCTGGTCACACCCGGGGCTGGGCGAAAGTGCCCTACCAGACGACCTGATGGTAGGCGACCAGGTTATCGGCTCCAGGACGGTAGCAGGAGTCTATGTTCCTGATTTGTATAGTGAGGGAGACAGTGTAGCTGGGGTGTTCTCCCAACCCACCACTATAGATGGAGACAGGAGAGTAAAGCAAATAACTCGTCCCCATCCAGGACTGACTTCATCACATCAGTCAGAATGGAAACAGCCATAAAGGAACGCCATGGGCCACAGATCTGGACAGTATACTGGCTTGGAAGTCTTATAGGAATGGATGAATGGAAATTGTATCCTGATCTAATGAGAGCCATCGGCTGGTCTGGGGAAGAGGGAGGCGGGTCTGCCCACTGCAGAGGAACCACGTCTATTGTAGTGCCATTCATTGCCAGGTTCATCATGAGTCATACGTTTCTTTTTCCCTCGTGGTGTGAATTATTAGTGTTGGATCCGCTTAGTTTGCAGTGTTGACTGACAGTACCTGATGGTCGTGTATTATATTTTTCCTCATGAAGGAACTTCTGACCAGGTTTGTTGCTCAGTTTTTTCTGTTTAGATTTGTTCCCTTATATATAGTTAACATATCGCTATTTAACATCGAAAAAATAATCGTGAATTTGATTATCGAAATTATTCAGTATTTTGAAAATTTTAAGATCTTGAAGTTTTTCGTTTTTTTAATAGAACATGATTTCAGGTCAGAGTTTCTCCACAAGATTTATTTCTGAGTGGTAAAATTAATTTTGCGTCTCTTTTTTGTATTTGAAGACCGTAGTCGTGTGGAGGTTAATCCCGTCTTGTGTTTTCTGTTTCTGTATTTCGAGTTGTAACATCTGATGTATTATTATAATGATTATCGTTACTTCCTGTCTGTAATTAAGGTTAGTACTGAATGATTATCATTGCTGGATCTTTCTCTTGCATCCTGTAATGGCTTATCAAATAGGGTATATTCGCAGTTACTGTGAACCATCGACACAGTACACTACTTTGCCTTTTCTTACACACGAGTCCACGCGCCCTGCGCCTGGCCACAGCGGCATTTCGACAGAATCTCTTTGAGTCATTAAACAGAGTTTTGCTATGTGGGTTTTATTTCCACATATCATATCGGGTGATAAATTTTGGGACTTGTAGTGAGTCCTGTGTCCAGAATGGGTCCCGGACCCGGGCCTTGCGGTACCCGGTCACGTGATGCGGGTCCAGTGTGCCCGCGGGGATTACCGCCCGTTTTCTGTGGTGAGGCGGTTGTCTCCAGGCCCATAATGGATGACCTGGGCTGCAGTTGTGGAATTTTGTTTTACCAACAATATTTTATGTGATACTTCATCGCAAAGTTTTTTTTTTGGGGGGAAGGGTTTGTGCGTCATAAGGAATTTATAAATCCAGTTATTATTATTATTATTGTCCAGGAGTTCTGTGCAGTTCTTGCTACAGTCAGTAGCAGGGGAAGGATGGGCTCTTTCGAGCGCGAACGTCTTCGAAGAGTTTGTACAGCCATGAGGTAAGGAGGTATACGCCCAGTCGCGTAACCTTACAAAGGCGCAATCCATGTATTGTGTTTGACGCTACGGAGCTGTGATCAGCTCGTTAACGATTCCCTTGTCTCTCCAAAGCCACGATCGTTACCGCCTGTTACCTCTCTGGTCATCCACCCACTCATACCCTGGTTACTCTGTCGCATTTGTCCGAAAACCAAAGACTTGGTTGGTCCCTGTGCTGCCGGGCGTATGTTTTATTCAGCTGTCGTACGCGCCGGCCGCCAGCAATCGCCTGTTTTCCTCGTAACGATTGATTGAATATTTTTATGACCGGAAATGCCACTTGCCGGCAGAGTAGACATTTTTTTAGTATCCTTGGAGTGAGGTTAGCAGGAGCAATCCTCACTGGGATTCATGTTCGTCTTTGTGTTTTTTCATTCCGGTATATCATCGTGGCTTTGGAGGTCATGATGTACAGCTTACGCAGGTGTTTGGCGCTACGCGTTGTGCTCAGAGTACGTTACTACTATATACTGTAGGTAATAACGTAGAAGCAGTGATAATTCTCTGAGATTATAGCATCCATAATCCTCACTGGGATTTCGTAATAAGATGATTATGCGGGACGCAGATTATTCGATTTGATGTTCAAGACTGGTATTCATATCAAACGGAGCGCGACCTGACGGGCGTATAACATCCTAAATGTAATCCGTGCTCAGGACTCGGACTTGATTACCTTTTCAGAAGTTGCTTATAAGTTAAGTGACAATTACATTACGGAATTCTCTTTTAAGGTTCCAGTATGATAGAAAATGACTATGACACCAAACCATTCATGATCGCACTGTGAACAAGATGTGAGTTGCAGTAAAGTTAGTCCGTTGCTCTAGTGCAGTGGCTCCCAAACTTTCTTCTGCCATTTCCCCCTGCACCCAGTTCAACCATCCAGATTTCCACCTTCGTGTGTACTAGGGAAAGAGTAGTCAAAACACACTGTGACTATTTACTAATTTATTTTAATTATGTTTGAACGTGAACCGAACCTGGTAGATACGGCGCCGCCCATTTACAACTGGCATTCTCTCTCTCTCTCAGAC
>JAYMFT010129435.1:0-13068 GCA_038088735.1 Panulirus argus | reverse complement strand
TGTGTGTGTGTGTGTGTGTGTGTGTGTGTGTGTGTGTGTGTATGTGTGTATGTGTGTGTGTGTGTGTGTGTGTGTGTTTGTGTGTGTGTGTGTGGCGTCTATCTGTCTCTATGTCTGTGTGTCTGTCTGTGTCTTTGTGTGTGTATCTGGGTGTGTTTTACCTTATGTTAATTACCTATGAGTGATTATACTTTTGCTGCTCTGATGAAAAGCATCTGTAAATACTCTTTCCGGAATTAACAATGACACAAATATGTAGAATAAATCTGCACAGAAGTAACTTAAAACTACACTAAACATGACACTGATGGTTAATGTACCACAAAACAATGTTAAATACAGCCTGACTAAATTTTTTGTACTATACAAGCGATTATGTTCAGTAACTAAAAAAACAATGATTTATCTTCTTCTTTCCACGAATATACTAACCAGTGACTCACCTAAAGGCCCATCCATTTCCAGGGAATACGGGGTATTCGGTACGACTAACGTGGATGGGTGTGTAACCTTGCCTGTTGGTATGTTTGGTAAACTCGGACTTTACTACATCAGATTTGAAGGTGATGTATGAGTAGCCGCCCTCCAGCACCCGCCGGATCTGCTCTTCAAGTGATGGAGCATACTGAGGCCAGACAGGGATAGAAGTACAGAAAACTTATGCAATCATTCTTTCACTAAGCTAAATACAAATGTACAAAGAATTTAAGATCTGAAAAGATACTCATCATCTATTTCTTCTTTTTGCATCCTAAGCATTCATATATCTGCTAACTGATCATAAAGTCTTTCGTCTGCCTCTTATGTCTCTGATGGAGATCCGTAATCTAATCATAAACTTATTTACCTCCAAAACTTACCTTTGACTTCTACAAAAATGGGTCGATCTTATAAACAAAGACAATATTTTTCAGCAAAGGAATGAGTAGAAGCTTAACAAAGAGAGACACCATCGCCTGTCTTTGCTGAATGTAGTGTACCCAAGGATTCCCTATTCGACAAAGATATCTGAATATTTAATATCTAACCAGGATTCCGATATATCAGCTATGTCATAATTCACTTCCAATATAATTGTCTCTAACTCTAACACTCCGATACATACACACAGTACATTAACGTGAACTACCCTCTTGCATGACTGATTATTTTCATTTGTTGTCAGATGTGTGTGTGTGTTTGTGTGTGTGTGTGCGTGTGTGTGTATGTGTGTGTGTGTGTGTGTGTGTGTGTGTGTGTGTGTGTGCGTGTGTGTGCGCGGAAGTGGCAATGGGGAGTTCTGCCCTGCCCTTTTGCTTACTTTACTTAAGGTTCCCTACTTCTATACCTAGGGAATTGACCTTACGCTACCCTATTCTGCCATATATCCAACATGTGTCAGCTGGCCTATACAGTCATGTTATCTCACTGCCATATTGATTGCCTCCAGCTCAGATTTGGCCACTGCTGTCTGAGAAGTTACCTCAAGCTGCCGCAATCTGCCTTCTCCCCAACCTGCGTCGTTCCCCACTGACACCAGCGTGCACAACCCTCCTATAACTTCCCCTGATCCGCCTACAGCCTCTGCCTGTAAAGTGACCTCTACTAAATAGGACGTAATCATCAGTTGTCTTACTTTGCGGTGACCTACCTTCCTTGCTCCTCATCTGCATCTGGTCTATGAGTTGTAGGTTACCAATCCTGCCATGTTGCCTATCACCGTGAATTTCTCTTCTGGTTTTTCTTTACTCTAAGTACATAACTAGTCTATCTCTATCAAAAAAAATCATAATATTCTCGTCTAACACCCTGCCAAGGCGGTTTTTCCCTGCTCAAGTCAAAGGGAGTCTATCTTTTGTAAAGAGGCTTCTATTCCGGCTGAAATGTTGCCATTAATCTATCGAAAAACGCGTACTCCTCTGTACAGACAGCCTCAATATTATTATTTATTTCCAGCATTCTACTGTGGGTGCAGGGAGTTACGTCATATCTCGGCAACAGCCCCGGTATAAGTAACTTACCACGGATATAAACGTACAGATGAGATCTTTATACAATGATAGAATTTCTTCTTATTCACCACTGGTTACCTTATTTGTCCCCACCTGAACAAAAAAAGACGTAGTGGCTTATGTATCATGATTTGATATTTCGATAAACCCATATTCTCTCTCTCTCTCTCTCTCTCTCTCTCTCTCTCTCTCTCTATATATATATATATATATATATATATATATGTATATGTATATATAAGAAAAACTTGTGCTTGTCCTTGGCCGTGTCATGATGGTTGTCAGTTTTCACTGTGGGGCACAAGCTAACGTCCTGGGTAAACAGTGATCCGGGCGACACACGAGCCGCAGCCTTACAGTGAAAGCCTCTTACACTGAACTCGAATAATAATTAAGTGAATATTTTAAGTTTTCCTCTACTGTATAAACATAAAGTATCCAAATGACAAGAAATCAATTTGCGTAGAAGTTTTTGAATTTATATACATACCCGGCGGTCGGTGTGATTTGAACTGTTGGTTAGTACCGTGTATATAAATGGTATATTCATTTTTGTTTGAGATTAGTTGCTCATAAAACTTCTCGATCTTTGCCATGACTCCGGCAGAACCAGTGACGAGGGTTGCCGTGTGTCGGGACACGATCAGGGAGAACTGTTTATGTGCAATTACGGAAACAGAGCCGTCAACAGCAAGGCAGGCTCGGCATAACCTATCATTACTGTCAACTGTTTACTCAAATTACGACTCACGGCAGCTTTACACAACCGATTATAACTACGAAGTGTTTGACATCAATACCACTCATCTTTTACAGTATACCGACGCCAACGCTGTCACCTCCCGCCAAAATCTCTTTAAGGTGATAAATAATTCAGCGGAAGAATAACAACATGACGGGCGTCGCCTCTGCACATTACTGAGTCATTAACCTAACACTTCCACCACCAGATTACCAGATGGGTATTCCTCCATGCTCTCTACTTACCTTAGCCTACGACCAATAACGCTTCTCGTGGTGCTTACCTTACGCTTAATCTGAGAGGTTAAAATTTAAAAAATACTCTATGCCGAAATTTAGAAAAACAAAAATCAGGCATCTGATTTACAGTCACATCAGATGGCAACACTGCGCTAAATCAACTACAGACTCACTTCTCAGAGGTTATGATGAGAGAATACGCTAAATAAAAACAATTTCTATATCCAAGAGAAGATAAAAAAATATCTGAAATAAATGATGAGAAAGGCTGAAGCTGTGAAACGTGAAGGTTATGAGGACGCGGTTCGCTGGTCACAGCTGTCATATCATCTGTAAAATCCTAAAATAAAAATGTAAACTCACTTGATTTGTCTATATTTTATAGTTACGTCTTTCCTTCCTGAATCATGGAAGACGCCCTAACAAATTATATAATTTGATGAGAGTGAGAACCAATGCTTTCGTGAGTTGTCTGCATGTGTCCTTGTCATCAAGACGAACTCCAGGCACGCTTCTGGCTGCTGCTTCCCATAGTTTGTGTGTGGAGACCTCCCCTCCCCCCACCACACACACACACACACACACACACACACACGAGGACTCACCATTATACCTTCTTCCGTCGACCAACTAAACTGTGGCATTGTCTTCCCCTCCTCGTCTATCCTTCGTTTTAGAACCTTTCTACGTGTGTGTCAGGTTTGCAAACCAATGGAACTCTGATTAATTCCTACGTTCTTTTCCCCTTACTTGTTTTTCTTTCCTCCGAGATGTTCTGAGACTGTGGCAAGGTTTGCCCGTCTCATGATGCTCACCATATATGATAAACAGTTGATTAACAATATATCGGGTGACCATCCAATCATGACAGCACGACTGTTCAACGCCCGTCCACCGACCCTTCGCCTCAGCGGCCCAATAATACACAAGTTCAGCCCACACCGTAACACGCCCACGCCTCCAGAAGACCCCGTACCCCCGTTTTCCCAATCAGTTAAAAAAGCAGGAAAGGACGAGGTTCGAACAAACGAGAAATTAACTTCCGTGATGCTGCGGCACAACCTGACCTAACATGTCCTATGACCGGGTGCAGGACGCCAGCCCGTCCAGCACCACACTCTGAACATGAAAGTATCTGCGACTCTTGAAGATACTGTCGCTGACACACAGGATATCTGGCTCAGCCAATGTCCTTTGCATAGCTTTTTCAACTTCAACAGAAGAAAAAGAAAAATAAGCACATTTTTCGTAGCTACATGAAATCTAAAATTATTTTAAAAACTAAATCTTGCCTCCCTCCCTCCTGAGCTACTGCATATCTCAGCTCCGTGGCCCTGGACACAGTACTGTGGCCCTGGACCGGGTGTTGTGGTCATGTTACATGTTACTGCTGACAGGTTGTAAGGCATCTCCCTTGCTGACCTGAAAACCCAATTGTCTGTTAACGTACACTTCTATAACCAACAGAATGGGAATAAGCTTTATTGTCTCCCTCGCTAAACGAGACTCGTATTGATATATGCTGTACACTCAAACCATATCCGATCCATGCGGATAAAGCTACTATTGCCTTACTGGTCCTTGACAATATCAACATTGTGGGTAATGTACATAAATTCGAGACACCAAAACCCATTCTTAGCGAATATCTCTCTTGAACCTGACATAGGAGTGAGCCCTCCAGTTGTGGGTTTTGGTACGAGGTGACGCCTTAACTCGTACAACACTACATATACAACACTATAACATGTCTCAGTTTATGGCCTCCGGCCAACCCACCAAACGCTAGCGTTACATTAATGGTCACATTAGCCTAGCCCTCCAAAGGCGGTGTTCCGGGCAAGACCAACACAAGTGATTCTACAGAGACGTGTGTCACCAACTACCGGGTTAAAGTACGCACAGTAAAGCTGTATACGTATGTAGAGAGAGAGATAGCGTACAGTAGTTCCACCCACTGTGACGCGCAGTCTTACCTACGCACAAATTGAGGTAAATTCACACACTCGGGCCTTCGCTGTGAAGTGGTTAGTGTTACTGACCATAAGTCAGCATGGTTTCGAATCCTGGGAGCGGCAGTCGGCCCACACCCAACCTAGGTCTTCATTTTCCCCTTGAGAATTGCCGAAAAATGGATACCTGGCTTATGCCGGGGTATGTGTGTGTGTAATGCACGGGTGGAAAATACGGAGTCTCAAGAAAGGAAATCGGCTCATGCACGAACGCTAAAATCCGGATAGGCGAATACTGTTCAACAAATGGATACCCACCAAAACACAGGCTTCAGCGTCCGGGTAGCCATCAGGCTACAATCGTGTATCCCAACAATGCAAACAGCCATCTGAACAAACGTTGAGCATTCGCACCACCACACGGGTACAAATATCCGTTGTGGCGCCAACAGCGCACCTTACCGTACGGATAACCGGTTGAATCCTTCACGTGCGGGCAGCCGGAAGTTGGATCACTACCTGAGTCCAGTGCCACTCACCTCAACTGGCGTGCAATATTCTAATTACATTATCCTCAGTTGAGATTTGGCAACATTGAACATTTTCATCGTTGCCATCCAATCCTCTGCTTCGCTAAATCTGTAGAATCAGGGATTGGTCAACTGACGGACCAGCTGAGGAATATTAGGCGGATCAGGTACCCGACCGGTAAGGGGTACTCGGTAATGTGGTACTGCCTGATATACAACGACGCGTCCACTCGAAAGAGGATAAACAGGTAACCAACAAGAGTTCTCCTGCGGTACTCACAACCGTAGATTTCTGCAGAGGCACTTCCGAAAATGTTCGATTCTTCGAGATCTTCTCATGTAATGAATGATGCGTTTGCTGGTACAGTTATAGACGTACACGGACGCGCGATTCTTACATGACAAAATGTGCCGACATTGGAACCAATGGACACCTTACAATAAGTAGTGTTGACAGTGTTGATACAGTGTATGGGATTCTAGGTGTAGCATCTCCAGCTCCAGACAATGCAAGTTTTCGTAAACTAGCAGTACTTTGTAAGTAGAGGAAAACTGTAGGGTAGTAAGAGTAAAAACGATCAGTTGAGAGATTATAACCAATGCGATCCTGACGCTTCCGTTCAAATATAAAGACCAGGAGGGACGCTTACAACCTTCCATCATTTTCCAGGTACATTGAGAGAGGGATCATCCTGCGGACGGGTGACAAAATACATTCACCTGTAGCTTGTTTGGATTCTGAAGACCGTTATTCGGTTTGTATGTCGATATACCAACCAAATAAAGCTGTAATAAAACAAGAAAATTTGCCTGTAGAGTCTAGACATACCTATTTTCCTTTATCATTTATCCATTCCACTGAATGCCGCCATGCGTCCCTTGAATCTGACTGAATGAGAGTTTCATAAGTATGTTAAGTTCATGTCTATACAGAACCGCGAACGAAATGATGTTTACGAGATCTGTCCCACACAGGGTCAGATTCCTATACCTCTATTATCATCTTACCTCATTGTTTACCCTCAAAAGGAAAGGAATTGTGGCCCAGTTAATTGGAGCACATGTGTTGATAACGATCAAATTTCATTAAAAACAACACAGGACATCTGAAGTTAACGTCCATGTTTTAATGTCTATTGGTTCTTAAAATTATTTATTGTTCAATCTCAAAATTTCCCTCTTCATAAACCTACCACTAACGATTAATATAATATAGAAAGATCGGTTTTAAGAGTGGGAAAAAAAAGGAAAATCTCACTCTTGAATCATTCCAGACAGTGGCAACAACCATTCAATTGTGGTTGAACACATCATGATCCTGAACAACGGGCGTCCGTCTTCTAGCAAATTACCCTTTTGCTAACTTTGTGACTAGGCTAACTTAATGCAAAACATCAAACTGTGTATATTTCTATCTCCGAGACAAGGAAAGAAATATAACTGATCATGACCACATGGCATATAGGAGGAACCTGCTGCCAGTGAGGACATAGTCATGGAAGGGTCTGGGTTGCTGACATGTCACGTCTCGGGCGCAAGGAACCACACACAATAACGAGTGGTTAACATTTCAGTAGCACAAACACCTAGATTTCAGGCCTTATTCGTGAACCTACACCACAGCAGCATTTTCTGTATTCCTTCTATTCACAACATTGTTGTTACTATCAAATCTTAATCCAGTATTCAACGTGACGGACCCTACCAACTGGCCTAGAGGAGGGGGCCAGCCACCTCCCGTACCCTGATGCCTAGTCTGCATTGCTGGCCATCATGCAAGCGAGGATGTCGCACAAAGTTCAAGGTTTCGTATTTGTTTCCTAAGATTTTTTTTCTATCTTGTTCATGTCATCGGTACAAGACTTGATCCTCTATCCACATTTTTATATGTATGCATAAATGTATTTATGGACACAAATAACGTGTTCTGTATAAAAGCAGTCTACATAAAGACAGAAATTGCCAGTCCATGGACGGTGTGCCTCCTGTGGGCAGCCCTGACCCTAGACTACACGAAGGGCGCCTCTAAACAGCTCCTATTACGACTGTAGGAACAGGCGCTGTGATTCCAGGAAATTGGTGTCTAGGGCTTATAACTGTTCAGTCCAGCTAGACTCTGTCACCCTCTAGTTGGCGTAAGTTAGGTTAGGTTGTACCGTTTACCTTCATTGTCCGGTTGGTGTAAGTTAAGTTGTATCGTCTCCCTTCGTTAACTGGATAGCGTAAATTATGTTACGCTATAACAATTACCTTCGCTAACTGGAAAGTGTACGCTTAAGTTAGGCTGTATCGTCTACCTTCGCTAACCGGTTGGTGTAAGTTACATAGGTTAAGTTGTATCGTCTACCTTCGTTCACTAGGTAGTGTAAGTTAGGCTGTATCATCTATCTTCGCAAATAAATCACAGCTCAACTGATAAGGTCTGGATGAGGAACGTATTATCATAATGACATGAGAAGTTTCTTAATCAGGCCAAAAGTGACAATAAAATCAATATAGGGGGAAGTGACGTCCAACCGGCGGCGTAACATGAAGTGGAGCGACCAGACTGAGGGCGGTACGTGCCCAGGCTGACTGAGGACTGACCTGTAAGTGGCGTGAAGCTCCTGACGGTGTTGGCCCGCCTGGGCAGGGAGGAGCGGCCCTTCGATAGCCTCCTGTATAAACGTAGCATATAGCGAGGAGGACGGGGGGGCCTGCCGTAACCCCCGGGGCCCCCCTCATTGGTGGGAACACGTAATACCTGACGAAGGGTCTCCACCAGTACCCCTGGAGCCGCCACCTCCTTGTCACGGGTGCCGTGGTGGCCGCCGTTCACGCCCACGGCCACCCACAGCACACACACCAAGCACGCCCACCCTACCATCGTCACGGATGTGGGCCCCAACACTGGCACATCTCAACACGCGTTAAAAACACAAATTCCCTCGTCACCAGATTAGTTATCTAACCCAGCACAATCAGAGCGGGGCTTACGGTACCGGTGACGACTGACTGTATCATACCACGACCAGCGACTGTCACTAAAGTAATAAACTCAAGCAACGCACAGGGCAGGGACTGCAGCGAGCACGCCACTGAGGCGTAAGGTCTGGGGAGCGTCAGTAGCCACCACCACCGGCGTCTGGAGGTACACTGAGCATCTCGTTTGGCCGGAGCCTCGAGAGGAACACAGGGGGCGGGCCGCCACCAAGAGGCGGAGCCTCGCCTCTTGTTACAGTCTTTGTTCTTGGACATAACTTGTGAACAGTCTATCGTAAGGAGATAAACCTCAAAACAGATGCTGAAGATCTGGCAAGTGTAAAGTTAACCATTCTGAGCTTTGGCTCCAGAAACACCAGTGTCGAAAACAACGTAATTGCACCCGGCAGTGTGACACTGTCATGACCAGATTAAATGTTTGTCTAGTTATAGAAAACCATGACCCAGAGTAGCGCAAGTGTCAGCTCTGTTCTTCATCCAACTGACATTTATCTGTCTTACCTTTCTGAGGCTCATAAACCTAACTGAGAATCATAAACCTAACTGAGAATCATAAACCTGAGTGAGGGTCATATTACTGAAGGTTATAAACCTGACTGAGGATCATAAAACCAGTGGTTTCAGGACCTCAGGTATAGAAAATTTCCGACTACACTGAAACCGATGATTTGAGGATATTTTCCCAGTACTCTAAGTTTGCGATTCTTTAAGTTGTGGATCCTGTATCGTGCTAATCCCTAATTCTATTTCTAAGTCCTCCCTCAAGCTCTCGCAGCTGTAAGAACTGTACAACCTCTCACAACTCTCGCACCTGCAACAGCTGTGAATTCTAACGCTCAACACAACATACTCAGTATCAACGCGTCGTTTAAAGTCTTGGAAACCCAATGCCACACGAATTGCTATTATTTTCTAACTTCAGTTGTGAAGTCGTTCATGCATCTATATATGTGTAGACTAGCATTTCAATGATGACTTAGGCCAAGAGTACATACATGACTAGGGATAAATAGAGATAAGTTTAGAACGTGCTGTGGGTATATGGACATAGGGGGGGGGGGTCGGATGGGCCAGGGGAGGGGGTCCTCGTCCAGTCAGGAAGGATAAACAGCATTAATGTCGCTGGTATAATTCACAGCAAGGTAACATAGGACGTCCATATAGAGAATATCAGGGTTCGTTTGACTACACGTACATACAGAATAATGGGGAATGATAACACATCACAGGTGGGATACACAGTGTACAGCAAACAGAGGTTCAAGGACAAGTTTAGGGTGCAGGAAATATAGGTTCATAGTTTTCAGAATAGTGTGATACTGATAGTTACATATGAAAATTGATTTTACTTGTCAAGTTCAATACATACGCAAACAAATTACATATGATAGTATGGATGGCTAGAATACAGCTGAAGATAGATGGGGACCAGTACAGGGTGTACAGGGGGGTTGTACAGTAACACTGGAGGCCAGCACATGGTTTACAGAGGTATTGTACATAAACACAGATGGCTGACAGGAGGGTCCCTGTGTGGCCAAGGGTTCACATCACGTGGGGAGCGGCTGGAGTCATTGCTAATGTTTTTGTCATAGAAAAGAATTAGATATTACATGGTATACATACACGGCTGTATAGATATATGCATGATGCTAGTACAACTCGAAACATGACAAGTTATGGATATAATAGGAAGATATCTTCCAGTACATCCTGGAAACAACAGGCCTGGAGGTTCTTAAAACACTGATATCCGGACATTCGACATGGTAATGTTCCAGTGTGTGTGTGTGTGTGTGTGTGTCAGGTACAGAGCAGAACCGACACTTTCACTATTCAGGATCACTGTTCCTCGTAATTGCCCACATTAACCTGTACCCTAGGATGTTTTTTTGGCAGGTACAATATCACTTTGTATGGTACAAGCATCTCGTGCAACTGTACCGTAAGGTGTATTCTGGCACCGACAGTACCACACTGCCTGGTACAAGCCTGTACTTTCTATTCTGATGTTTCTTAAATCTAAGGTGATCACAACATATAAAACTACCACAGCCAGGGCTCTCAGCATGTCTCTGGAGGCGTAAGTGCCAGTGAGCCATTGTCGTGAGAAGGATGCAGACTATGGCTTTAGTTAGCCAATCTGGGAGGGACTTTGGCAGACAAGCTAGGCTTGCATTCACGAAATTGGTAGTCTTAATATAATCTTATTAACATGCCGAAGGATTTTCTCCTCTAAACAGTTGCTCCGAATATGCAAATGATTGATTCGTCCTTGTGTACTTACAGCATAGTCTCTGAGGGGTAAGTCTAGAGACAGTAGACATGTGAACTCTCCCATTCTAATCTTGAGACTTGGCCCAGTATAGCTTCGCCGAAATCTATGCTTTCTTTTCCCTTTTTATAAATATCGCTTCTTTAATGTTCGCGAGAGCTGGCTGCCTGTCTGTGTGTCCTCGCCATCAGTTTGACAATGTACTGCCCGATGAGCCACTGCGTCACATGATAACTGTGTGGCCGTTGGCAACTCAAGGATGATGACTGCTGTCATGTATTGTATCTTTCCCTACGCCGCTGAGCTTTGGAAATCTGCTCCTCTTGTCTTTCCTCACACCCTGAAACTGACCCTTCTTAAAGGGCAAGTTATTCTTTTCATCCCAAACTTTTAGGTTCCTCTTCTCTATTCACTTTTATATTTTCCGACCGTTTCATGTTTCAGTTAAGGCCTGACTGGCCCCCTTGATGTGGACTTTAATCCGTGATAGTAGCCTTCGTCATGGGGGGAAAAAATCATTACTTGTGTACTGTCTCACTCACTGGGCATGTAGTTCATCCGCTGTATATACTTTACATAATAAACTACGTCCAACTTGGATAATGTTACCCTATGCCCAGGGGCCATCTCATGCCTCGCTCACTTCACTTTAGTCATCGTATCGTTGTACTCCTACTTTTGTTGCTTTGCTACTATTACAAGGAAATTCATTTAGACGGCTGTGTCATCGTTACTCCACCGGTTCTTATACTTTTATTGGTGCCCCCACCCCATTCCCCACACGGCTCTACTTGAGGCACCACAGCCTAGCCCTAACTCCCTGCTCGGTTACTCTGCCGCTGCAGCTCCTATACTGGGGCAGCATTTGCTATGCTAATACTGACACTGAAGCTGATGTGGTTGTGATTTCTCTCTCTCTCTCTCTCTCTCTCACGACTGTAATCATTTACCTCATTTCCAACTGTGGTTAGCGTGCCAGGAAGCAAGTCTGGTACTGTTCATGTCACTGCTTTCAGTAGTGTTCCCTCTGCCTTACCTAAGAAATTTCGGACCATAAATCATTAGCTTTGGAATTAACTTGAGGAGGAGCGGCCGTTGGCGAATGAACGCTCACGGCTCACTGTCATCATTGTCAGTGGGAATAAATTCATGTTGAGCGGCTGAATAAATCTAGTAGGCTAATCACGAGCTAATGTACACAACATTTGGCAAGATGGATGTCCCCGTCTGTAAGATGCATCCTTGTCTGAGGAAATCCAACACTGAACAAACATATCATCAAGGACAGATGTAACATCCCAGACCCATCTACGCCAACTTTACAAAGCCGCTCAAACCACATCTAAATTCTACCTGTCTATATTCATGGTTCGAAAATTGTGTTGATAGTTTTATAAACATTTGTCGCCTTTAGTGACTTTATAAGTTTATAAGTCTCCACATACTTTCTTATGACAAAAGTACATAACTGTCAAAATTTGTCAGCCCAACTTGAGCTTAGTTGGCGTATTGGGAAATCCGATCCAGTGTTAATGGTATGAAGTCTCTGGCCCAGTCCGAGGGGGTCCTGCCCACCATGACATCCAACGGACTGAAGGGCAAGAGCTACTGTTTATCATTTGAAACTGGGTTACCAAGTCTGTCGAGGCAGCATTTGATGTTTCTCATCCGTGCGATACATTCTTGTAATGTCACCTTCTGTATTACTTAAGCGTCCAATAACCAGTTAGTTAGTTTTTCAGTCATGGCTTTTATCTCAGCGACAGAATTTGAGGAATCTAGGCGCTTATATCTGGCCCCAGGTGATACATCCAACAAAATGATAATAAACAAAATCTGTACCAGTAATTACTCAAACTTGCCCACTGCAGTATTATAACTGTCTCTAATGGTCTACAGCATCATCTTATTGATAACACCTTGCTATCGAATCACACCGCCATTTGCACAAACAGCTACAGAATAACGCCTCATAAGAGTCCACCGTCACCTCAACATCGAACAATATAACTGAAAATTATTCAATAAACTCACATCTCCAGGACAGTTGGGAAGGGCCATCTTCCACTCGGCGCTCACCAGACTAAGCCACGCTGATCCAAGCCTCACACACCTGACGTCACAGCTTACCGTACTCACCTCATCACAACGCAGCAGCGGTCGCTCTGACGTCATGAACATTCTGTGGCAAAGGATGTAATGATAATAATAATAATAAAGTAATAATAATAATAATAATAATAATAATAATAATAATAATAATAATAATGATAATAATGATAATGACAATAATACCAATACTAATACTAATAATAATAATAATAATAATAATAATTATTATTATTATTATTATTATT
>JAYMFT010129424.1:1781-13069 GCA_038088735.1 Panulirus argus | reverse complement strand
ATATATATATATATATATATATATATATATATATATATATATATATATATATATATATATATTATTTATTTATTTATCTATTTATTTATTATGCAACCGCAAGACCCGTTCACAAAGGGCTATAACCCCAAGATGCCCTTCTCCAGGGGCTGCTGCAGGTTCCTGCCAGGGGTGTTACTGATAGTGTAGACCAGGTCCCCGCCCAGCGTTATGAGCGGTTTGCCGAACGTGCGCGCGTAGGGAGGATTGTCGCCTGACCACTATACCCTCAGCAATCGGAACCTATAGTTATTGTCGAGCTAGATTCTTAGTTTCAGTCACTTTACCAATAAGTACTAATGAAAATACAGTAAAGGACTGTTTTCAAGTGTAAAGAAATATATATTTTCAGTAGCTGTGTTGAGGCTAGATTTGCCGTAAAACCTTTCTTTATATCCATTCCACTCGAAGAAACCATCATATCTGTGCTGACAAACCTATTCAGCGGTACTAACACAGTTCATGGGTTGAGTAAGTTTCGATTTAGGGAATTTTATCTTTGTCATCAAGTGTATATTTCTTTTTATTCAATAGCCTTACAAACGCATGTTGTAATAATGCGCTCCCCAATAGATCCAACATTGGCTAATATAATTATATGTCTCCATAAAGTTCTGTGGCTGTTGGAGTGTTCATCTCATTTCATACCTTTGTTTATAGACATTATGTAGACGACACATTCTGTGTTCTTAAATCTCCAGACGGTATTCCTTTATTTCTAGATTACTTGGACAATCAAGAAAATAACACTTTATTTACATCTGAAGTGGGATAGAATAATGCCCTCCCCTTTCGCTATAATGAGATCAGTGGATGTGGGAATTCCTTCACGACGTCGGTATAAATGAAACAATTTGCTGGTCTTTTCATGAAATTTATTCTGTTTCATCCTTAATGAATTTGTTGCGAAAGTTTTACCTACAGGTTGACAGAGGAATTCTTACAGCAAAAAATCCAATCCTTTCATTTTTCAAGTGGAGTTGCGGTCGTGTGTTAGACACCAACGCAAGTGCAATAACTGCGATGTAATACGAAATGGCAACTCAGGACGTGTATCCAAGAAAACCTTGGGCGATCACTACGAACGATTTGCTTAACCACCCGTCCCAGCAATTCACGCTCACGACGGTGCCCAACCAGCCAATGTGGGCAGCGCGTTTCTCTGTGCTGGGCCGGCGTCCTCTCGCTCCTAACAGCGGTGTTTTGTACACAGTAGTGCCCTTCCCGTTCGTCCTGCGTGAACAAACACACAATAAGCAACACTGAAGTATCGATAAAGTTATTGTGTTTTTAGGTAAGTTTTATTTGATATACAGCAGAATGTCCAGTTGTTTGAAATGTATGTTTTAACGTTAGGCAACTGTCAATTCTTGGATTTTAATCTAGAATCGGAAATGCTGCCTCGTTTGTTTATATGTCACGTTGTAATGTATCTTAGGTAGGGCAGGATTTTTATTTGAGTTTAGTCTTGCATAACTCTCTTTTTTGTGTCTTTATTATTCATTTCACGTTGGGATTTTGCTATACAGATTATTCAAGTAACGTTTCTAGGTTTCATAGGACTTTATGCTTTGCGTAGAAACCCATAATGTCTTTATTGGCTCACTTACGTATATATATATATATATAGATAGATAGATAGATAGATAGATAGATAGATAGATAGACAGACAGATAGATAGATAGATAGACAGATAGATAGATAGATAACTATATCTACCACGCAAACACGCGCGCGTGCTTCAACAGCGAGGGAGCGTTTACACAGGTGGCTGTTACTGTGAGATTGTCCAAGGAGCGAGTAAGTGGTCGTTACCTATTGTGTGTCGAGAGACAGATCTTTCACTCGAAGGGTTTGTGAATCTTGAACTGAGTAAGGGAGCCACAAGGGAGAGAGAGAGAGAGAGAGAGAGAGAGAGCAGTTCAAGTCTGTATCCTGAAGCAAGATACGCTTGAGGAAATGTTGACATACTGTCAGTCTGCAGGATAGCGAGGGCTCCCGTGGAGCAGGGTTATCGGTAGGAAGGAAAAAGAAAGGGAGAAAATGGGAAGTGGTAAAGCGAATTTATCTTATTTCTCTACGGAAATGTTTGTAGGCAGGTCGACCACTTTGCCAGATATCACTATTACAGTGTTGTCGGATCCGTGAAACCATTTTAGACTAGCTATAAGATACGGCTATAGATATACATTCATATCTATACACATGTAAATCTATATATGTATATGTCCATGTAGAGAATGAATTTGAGTTGGAACGGGTTAGAAAATGAATAATGGCGAGGCAGTTGGTAAGCAGAGAAGAAAAGATGTTTTTGGAACACGGTCAGTAAAGGAGTGTAGATAGATAGACAGATAGATAGATACGTTACGTATTCATTCAAAATATTCATCATTACCATATAAGACTCAAGACAATCGGTAAGATTATGATATGCAAAACGAATTCATTTATTCAAATTTTTCTGCCAGATATTACCATTTTGGTACGATAACAAACAGGTGAGGAGTCACGCGAAACTGATAATCTTTCTTGTATAAAAAGAAATGAATCTTTCTCAGGAACATAAAATCGTGTCACCACCGACTGCTACACGTAATGTTCAGCTTTAAAAGTTTTCAAGTGAAATATCGACTTGACACTCGTGTACCGATAGACCTGCTGAATTTACTTCGCGGTTCGTAAGGACTACTTTACTAACATATATCACGAAAAACATGTCGAGCTGACATTTCTTTAATAGTAACTATTGATTACATTTATTTATCAGGAAAAAGTTTATCAAAACGATGAACATATTTCAAAGCCATTGGTCTGCAGATGCAAGACATCATGAAAGAGGATTCGTCAGATGTCGTGCTTGTCTCCGAATGCTGTGTTGATACTTACGCAAAAAGACATTAGCATGTAATTAGTAATGAGCTAACTTCAGACGTTTATTGAAAGGTATTACGTTAATGATAATTAAGTATTGTTCACACACGTTGGCATTCAGTCAGAAAAGGATCACAATATAACAATAACATCACATAACACGAAGTTGCACCAACGTCTGAATAACACCCGTCAGAGACCGTGCACACGATAGGATCTGATCAGCAAAGTGTGGTACTGGCGAGGGATACAAACGATTTGGTACTGTTCCAATATCAGGATTCTATCCTGGTATTTTTGTATGACTCTTTAGGATATTGTGAAGTAAGCGCCGCCAGTAGCATAGATATTCCACGGTCGGCAACCATCGCGCCAGTAAACAACCAGGCCTGGCCTTGGAGCCAACTTTCATCAACCACAAATGTTCCGGGTCAGTGGTTGAATCAACCAAGTAAGCGTGCACGAGCAACATGGCAGTGAATGAGAGCGTTATCTAGTATTGTACGTACCAATATTTATGATACCCTGTCCCATTTAGCACGCCAGTGTCCCAGCACTGGTACGAGAGCCAGTACCATCACACTCTCCCCTGCACTCTCCCTCTCCAACCTCAGACCCCTTGAGTGCAAACGATACGACCCATGACAAGGGGCATGACGATACGACCCTCGGGTATAAAGGACTGGCATTTAACCCGACTCAAGGGCCAGGTAACACGCTAGACCATCATACCCAAGGGCCATAAGGTCGTTCCAAAGTGTTGCATCATCTCGCTCAGGGGTTCATGAGTAGAACAGACTCATCTTTAGAACGGCGTAAGTACTCCACTTTTCTGTAGAACAGAAACGTTAGCTGAGAAGACAAATGCGGAGGATTATTTCAATATATGGAGAAAGAGGAGGAAATTAGATGACAAATTAGCTTTGAATAGGTAAGCATTAGATTAATTAGCCCAGGGAAGGTTATCTTGTTTACTTAAGAGTAAAATTAGTTGGTTTAGTGCCATAGAGAATTAGAGGAATTTCATTCTACCATGAAGGCTTTAAGGGGAATGTGTTCAATTTCAGATACAGATTCCATCCAGGGCGACTTCTTTTTTCGTAAGAAATATTTTCTTTTTTGTCAGTCAGGGACTGCATGTGCCCTCTTCGCTGCCAGTACACAGACACAAACGCAGACGCACACACATGCAAACGCGCGCGCGCGCATCTGTTTGATCCTTCGTGCAGGAGGCGGGTTAGACCTGCCTGCAGAGGGTCCGACTTGACTACACATCCTGCCTTCCACCTGCCTGGTGGTGGTGACGAAGGGGTAGTGGAGGGGGACGTCATGGTGATGTAGTGGTGACGCTGAACACGATGGTCTCCGTAAGTGGTTTTGGCGGCGATGATAAGAGTGATGATGAGTTTAACCCCTTGAACACGATGGCACGACCCCTCAGCGTGATGATGCCGTCCTTGAGCATGACGATGCTGCCTTTGGCTGTGAGGACCTGGTATTTTCTCTGACCCTTACGAATGAGGTCAAAGGTCACGTCATTATACTAAAGGGCTGAACCATCGCTAAGGAACCACACCGAGTCTACCGGGCGGATGGTGTTCAGAACAGACGAGCTGCTGCATCACGGCAGGGCTGCCAACCAGCGCCGATCACACTGTGTAGAATAGTCTTTCATACTTTAACAAAACCAATTTGTAGTACGTTTTTGGTGTCACAAAAAGATGCCTCTGTGTGTGTGTGTTAAAGAGTGGTAAGGAGTGCGTGTGAGTGTGTGGAGGGGAACGGCAAGGAAAAGAGAGAGAGAGAGAGAGAGAGAAAGAGAGAAGGGAGAGGGTAGTGCAGGGAGACTAGGGAGGGGAAGTCATATACGTCAGGAAGGAATGGACGTTGCGTTGTAGGAAGGGGCTTGTGGCCGGAAGGTGGAGGCCCTAGAGCAGCCGACCCCTGCAGGAGTTCCTCATACAGCCAATGCTGCTGGAGATGTAAGGCGGCCTTACTCATATAACATTCGTCTCTTTTTATCCAGTGTAATGGCGTCAGTCTGTGTCGTCCCCGCCCCACGGCGCGGCGGTCGTTGCCAGGCTCGAGGCTCAGCATTTCTCATAAACAATTTTATGTGAATTTCTAAAGTCGTGTTTTAGAGTCGGGACTAAACTGTCTTTAATGGGAGAGAAATGGTGATGAAGAAAGGGAAAAGGTAAAGAGGTAGACAAAGAGAAAGTGAGAGAGAAAAGGAGGGAACGAGAGTACTGACGATACGATTTCGCAAAAAGACAAGGCTAGCGCGTAGCGCTTACCGCACGAAGTGTTATATAGAACAGATGGAGCGAGTTACGTGTTGTCTGTGTTATGTTTGAGGCGGAGAGATTACACAGTTGTTCAGTGGAAGCCAGCAACCCACATGTGGATGAGAGAGAGGGAGAGAGAGAGAGAGAGAGAGAGAGAGAGAGAGAGAGAGAGAGATTATCTAATTGCGAAGTAGTATAAGTTTGAGGAGCGGCTGATGGCATCCCCTTTAGCCGGCAGATTAATTCCTGTTGCTCAACACAGCCAAGAGAACAAGGTATCGCTGCTGTTTTCCTCTGGCCTCTCCCAGCCCAGCTGTGTTACATGTCAGGCTGGCATACTTAATGCTCCTAGTGTGTGAAAACTGTCCTGCTCTACAATGAAATATTGCACCTTGTTCATAACGCTCTCTCTCTCTCTCTCTCTCTCTCTCTCTCTCTCTCTCTCTCTCTCTCGTGCTTATGTGTGGTAGCACTCCTTTTACATGCGTATGTATATGTGCATGCGTTTGTATGCTTGCATATATGTGTATGTATGTATGTTTACATTCATAAACATGAATATGATTTTACTCGTCCATGTGATTACTGACGGTCGATCATTTCTCCTGAGTAATCCTGAGTTGCAGGGTGGCTGGAATGATGCCTCAGTTTGCATCCCGTTCTTCATCGCACGTGCCCCATGCCGTCAGGGTTCGTTTCGGGGCAGAACTTGCAACGTGTTTCTTCGTCAGATTTCACGATACTTCCGTAACCTAGAAATTGCACTCTGAGTGTAACATGATCAACGAAAAATCTTCGTCATGAAGAACGATTTCTGCTGAATGATGATGAAGACTGAACTCGGCAAACGTCGAAAAAATTACGAGAGAACCAATGATCCCGACATAACCAACAGCGATTCCATTAGGTGCGATTTGTGTTTATATTGAACCACTGGCAGTCTGCTTGACTGACAGAAATAGATATATACGTGAAGAGAGAGAGAGAGAGACACAGAGAGAGAGACAGACAGACAGACAGACAGAGACAGAGACAAACAGACGTCCTACAGACAAGTGCCTTCGATTAGATTTTGCCTTGAGGCTTGGCTGGTGCGTAGCGCACACCGCAGAAAGAGAGAGAGTGTGTGTTTTTAGTGACTTAGTAGTCAAAGTCTTTGTCAGCCTTATAGTTTAACCTCTTGCGCACGACGGCACCGCCCTTTCGTATGCTGGCCTGACTTCTGATCTTAGTCTTATAAGGGGCAATACAAGTAAGACTTACACCACGTATGTACATCTTGCACAGGAACTCTGCTGACTACTCAGTCAGAGGGACGGAAAAGGAGAGTGAGAGAGGTTATAGGGGAGAGAGGAGAATAAGTGCGGATACTGGGGAGAGAGGAGAGAGGGAGAGATGATGGAAGGGAAAGAGGAGAGTGAGAAAGAAGATAAGAGAAAAATCGTGAGTGAGAAGCGCGTAGCAGGGAAAGAAGGAGCGAAGAGCACCCAACAGTACAAGTAGACAGGTTGCAGGGAGGTGAGGCAAGGAGCCATGTTACAAGAAGAAAGGGAGCCATGTTACAGGGAGGCAGGGAGCCATGTTACAGGGAGGCAGGGAGCCATGTTACAGGGAGGCAAGGAGCCATGTTACAGGGAGGCAGAGAGCAATGTTACAGGGAGGCAGGGAGCCATGTTACAGGGAGGCAGAGAGCAATGTTACAGGGAGGCAGGGAGCCATGTTACAGGGAGGCAGGGAGCCATGTTACAGGGAGGCAGAGAGCCATGTAACAGGGAGGCAGAGAGCAATGTTACAGGGAGGCGGGGAGTCATGTTACAGGGAGGCAGGGAGCCATGTTACAGGGAGGCAGTGAGCCATGTTACAGGGAAGCAGGGAGGCAGAGAGCCATGTAACAGGGAGGCAGGGAGCCATGTAACAGGGAGGCAGAGAGCAATGTTACAGGGAGGCAGGGAGCCATGTTACAGGGAGGCAGAGAGCCATGTTACAGGGAGGCAGGGAGCCATGTTACAGGGAGGCAGGGAGCCATGTTACAGGGAGGCAGGGAGCCATGTAACAGGGAGGCAGGGAGCCATGTTACAGGGAGGCAGGGGCCAGGCTAGGCTATCATAACATGTGTTAACCGAACTGCACGAGAGGGAACATGAGGGAAGGTATTGTCGAGAGCAAGATGGAAGGGGTAAAGTGTGATGGAACGAGGGAGCGGGTGGAGTCCCCCAGATAAATGAATTGCCCAGAGACGCAAGTTTGAATAAGATGAAGTGAATGAAGGTAGGGTGAATGAATATGACCAAAGGGTGTAGATGGAAGAGGAAGAGAGAAAGAAAGGGGAGGAAACGTTTAGATTGGAGGGCCAAGTGGATAACGGGAGAGAAACGAGAGCAGCCGGGAAGGTTGACAGTATTAAACGCGGAAAGAGAGAGAGAGAGAGAGAGAGAGAGGGAGAGGGAGAGAGAGGAGACCAAGGAAGGTAAGAGGAGAGAAGTCATCAGATTACCGTGAGGCTCCGCCAGCTGGGGTGCCGGGGAGTGGAGGGCTGAGCACCGCCCCAGCCAGAGGAAATTGGCTCTTGTATGAAAAATGGAGGAGTGAGGTGACGGGAGATGGAGTGGCCAGCCTGGGACAAGGACGCTGGCATATTTATGGCAGTCAGTATGTGGGGCAAGACCACATGTGTGGCATCAACAGCCAGGGCAAACGGTACATGTCAGGTGCACGCACGATGACAATGCATACTAAAACAGAAATGTATGGAGTCAGCACATGCTGCTCGGTCCCGCACTGAGCTATGGAAGTGGGCAAGCCTCCAGAACCAGCATATGATGTCAGCATGTGCAGTCGCATGGACATGTATACTGACAGTAGTAAAAGATGAAAATAAGAAAGGCGAGCATAAACGTATCGGATCGACAGTTATATTTATTGATTTATAACTGTACTGGGACGTCTTCTTAAGAAAAAGCCATAGTGTTACCCAGCACCTCTTTTCAGAGGCTCCTGCAGCCCAAGGCTCTGCTACTTCCAGGCGCGGGAGAATGTGGACTCCTTAGGAGTGAGTTCTTAGACGAAACCGTATCCCCAGTGATGCAACCTTGCCAAAGGTAACTTTTCATTCGCGGTATTGCTGGCGGAGTCCAGTAAGACCTCAGCATAGAGCTACCTTAGTGTAAACGTACGTATATAAAAGGGACACAAATACATCACAGTATTATTCTGGAATTATAGATATCATAAATTCCCTTTAACTTTCATAACGTTCGTGAAATTGTTGATTCTCAAAACGTTCATGAGATTCTCATATTTACAGAAATATCACAAAGTAACTTATTCTTGAAGGGCAAGACTTTTAACTCCCTGAGTTTTGTTATGGATGAAAAGTTTGTGGATTCAATAAGGGAAGCTACTTAGAGTTTCCAGCTGAATGCTTTCTTTTGCTCGTATATCTTCGTTCTGTTATACTTTTGACGTGAGAAAGTTACGGACGGGGATCACGAATTGACTGAAAGCAGTCATTGCTCGACACCGCCTTACTTTCCATGGAAATGTCACGTGTTTGGCAAATAAATCAGGACTTCGAAAATTACCCGAGGCGCCCCTGGAGACCTGGTATCGCTGAAGGCTCACTGCGCTGACAGAAAGAAGGAAACGTCGCTTGTTGTTTGTCCCGCTCTCCGGCTTGGGATGCCAGTTGTCGAGGCAAGAAGCTTTAAACACACAGGTATGGAAGACCCTCTGGAACCTTGGGCCCGCTTGGGCCCATGTGCCGCCTACCCATGTCCACGTGTCGTACCCCCAGTCCGCTCTGTGCTTTCCTCCACCTATTTCGAGTTCCGTTCACCCACACTTTCATGGAAGAGTTTGGCCATAATCTACACCGAACCAGGGCAATGATACTTGAGAAATGTCATCGGGTTACTGCAGGATGTGTCGTTCGAAACTGCCGTCTCCTTCAGCAGATGTCATAAGTATTCAAAGAAAACCTGCGCTTCTGGAGAGACACGTCGCTCCTGAAGGAGCAACCTTACTCCAGGGGAGACACGCCACATTTCAAGGGTTATTACATTGCAAGAGGAAAGAGAGATTCCCATGGCACGATGTCGTCCTCTGCAAGGTACGCGTCACTCTGGAGGGGCTATCGTGCGCTCTTGAAGATGCGTACTTCCCTGAGAATGATTCAGTGAGTTGGGGGTTATCGTGTCCCTGAAATAAATTCGCTTTCGTGCAAGAACATGTCGTATGCTAATGATTAATGTGGTCCTGTGAGGATATGAAAACACAAACAGGTAATTTTGTAAAGGTTGATTATTTTCGTAAAAAGACTCGCCAGTCCTGAGAGGACGTCTTTCAAGTTGTCGAGCTCCCAGAGGAGAGCAGAGCACCCATGCAGTAAACACGCGTTCCAATGTGACTTAGTTTCCAGGGTCATTGTTCTGTTGTCAGGACAGGACGGACTGGTCATCATGAGCTTGGGGGAACTTATCATACTGAAGCGACGACAGGCTCCTGCTTGGTCGTGATACTCCTCAAAATTACAGAGTCAATTTTCTCAGTTTCTGAAAAGACACGATATCTGCTATTGAATAACGCGTTGCTGAGGAAACATATCATTCTTCAGGGGTCATCATGCTTCTTATGGAACAACGAAGCCGACACTCGTGAAAGACATTTGCGTTGCACGGGTCGGTAACAGCACTGTGGTCTTCAAGAGGTTATCGGGTTACGAACGATAAGAACAGTATCCAAAATTTTCATTACACACTGAAGCACGTGCGTTACTCCCGAGCGGACATCACTGTCAAGCATCATTCCCGTTGGAGTATCGGGAAGAGCAACAAACAATGCGCTTGTGAGTCGTTCATCGCGCGAGGGAAGTGTCGCTCTTGGGAATTTGTCGTTGGTGAGAATCCGATACGTTCTCGTGCCGTGCATCACCGTCAGGGGCACATCATCTCCCAAGGAATAATATCCCAGTCCTGCAACGCCACGTCTTCGAGAAAAATATTGTCTTGCTTCGACATGCGGCCAGCAGGGGCTGCCTTCTCCGACACAGAAACAGACAAACACACAAAGAAAAGAGATCACACACTGGGAAGACAGCTGGTTCCTTGAGAAAGTTGCAGCTTCTTAATTAGTCACGTGATCCATATTAACCACCAGTGACCGTGGTTGACGGACGCTGTTGGCGGGTTGTCTACAGTGCCCTCGGTCACCCGAGCCCTGCCGCTGCCAACCCGCCCTGACACCGTGTCACAATATTTTGCCAACGCATTTTTTCGGCAGCAACTTTTTGAGCTGCAAATTCTTTAGCGACCATTGGTTGGTGACAACCACTCTGTGTACACTGCTGGCCTGAATAATTTTTTCCCTCTGGTATTATCTGTTACTGTACAGTACTACCTGTTATTCCTGTTGTGTATCATCACAGTACTATCGATACCGATAAATGAGAGTAAGCATAGCTATATATCAGAAAAAAATTGATATGTTTACCAGAACAGGGAACATGATGGTAGTGGAACATAAAAAGCAAAATATGATTTATTGAAATCTTTGATTATGGATCGTCTTAAATCTTGGTTTAACGTGGAAAAACATATATATATATAAATATATATATATATATAAAGTAAGCACTTCCTGTCCCAGCAATTACCGTCATGGTTACTCCGGCTGAGTGTGGGAGGTGACGTGGGAAGGCTGGGACACCTCAAGACTCGGGCCGCCGCTGCTTGTGAAGCCTTATTGATATTTATGGCGTACATAATACTGCCTCGCCACCAGCTTGTCACCAGCCAATATTTTGTAACGAATTTATACGAAACATTTTGCAAGAGAGTGCCTGAGAGCGGAAGAGGCAAGCTTTTAATGGAGTCATGCAACATTTATTAAGAATGCAAGAAGAAGACTATTCATAAACAATATCTGTAGGTGTCTGAGTATTTGTCCTGCAGTATATATCATCATGTCCTTCACCAGTGGTTCTCCTCTTGTCGAGTGGCGCACTCCTTCATGAGTTGAGCTCCGCCTCACAAGCACAAACCCCCTTCACAAACTCAATGAGCACCCCCCCCCCCCCCCCCCCCCCCCCC
>JAYMFT010129423.1:0-26911 GCA_038088735.1 Panulirus argus | reverse complement strand
AGAGAGAGAGAGAGAGAGAGAGAGAGAGAGAGAGAGAGAGAGAGAGAGAGAGAGAGAGAGAAGGGGGGGACCCTTAGCAATTTAGCACTTTCTATATTTTAGTCTCCTGGCTCTCCTAAATGCTTTTACATATATTCAGACACCTGTACTGTACAGTACAACTAATTACAATATTATATTTCATTATGGTTTATGGAGAAACTATCAATTCAGAAAAAGACAAATAAAAATATTAACTAAGAATTTGGGAAGTACCATAGAACATACAAGAACCTCTTCCCTTTCTTTTCATGCTTGATTGCCGTTTCCTGTGTTAACACCAAGAACTGATAAACAAAAGGCTGCATTCACTTGCATTCATTCTCTACTTGGCATCTGCAACCTCTTCAGTAGATAATGAATTCATTCAGACTACCCCCAAAGCACAATTTATTTTTCATTTACAAAAAGGTGAAAAAAGAAAGTTACTAGTATGGTATGTGGATATTTTTTTACCAGACTGCTCAATTCTAAGCTAAGCTTCAGTTAAACCTGTTTATATGGGGACTAACTCATAAAATCTGAAATGCAGTTATAGGACATAAAGGGTGAACGAGTCAAAAGAGAAATACAATCCCAGTGGGGAAGAATAGAAATGACAAAATTGGAGGGAAATGCAGCATTCAAAACTGGATGGCTAATAAAATATAAAAAACTAAGAGAATTACAAGGTGTGAATGATTGTAGAAACCCAAAGGTTATGAGTGGAACACCTGAGGTGCCTGCAGTGCAGCACAGTCAATGGTTAAACAAGAATGGGTGAATATATTGTTTGAAAAGTAACACAAGTACCTATATTAAGTTCAATGGCCAAAGGTAAAGTATTCTTTAAGTCGTGAGCCAGGTTAAACCTTTTCATAAGGGCCTAACTCAATCAAAATCCAACCCAAGAGGCATGGGTCCTTTGCTATTCAAACTTTCAAATGTCAAGAAATAATTTCCTACACTCATGAGGATATGACAAGAAAATCTAAAGTTATGACTGTGGTTAAGATGCAGGTTAAAGTTTGACTTCCAGTGACAGACAATAAATGTAAACTCAAATGAACAGATAACAATGACAGACATATAATCCCTACCCTAAGTATCTGCCATCTTCACAATACAGTAATGACATAAAAATTACTAATAGTTGTATCTAAGTAAAGTGAGTGAAAAGAGCAGAGAAAAACCTGAGAATAATAAGAAAGAGAATCTACATGGGAAATGTTCTGTACTAACGACTATTCATACTGTATAAATGCTACACAGTGCTAAGATGAAAAGAGTGTGAACAAAGTTTGACAAGAATCCCTCACATTCAACAGAGGTAGAGATCTCTATCTATACTTCCACAGAGTGCATATATAGGAGTAGCTAAGGCATACTGATTTTTCTTTTTTTCTTTTCATATTTCATTGCTATTTCTGGCATTACCATGGTAGTGCCAGGAACAGACAAAGAATTCACTCACATCCATTCTTTAACTGTCAATTGCAATGCAACAAAACCACAGCCCCCATCCATAACCAGGGCCCACAGACCCTTCCATGGCCTCCCCCAATATATTTCTACTTTTAAAGTGATTAAATCCCATGAATATATGCATAAAGCATTAAGTCTGCCTTACATAAGAGGAGATGAGGTATTTGTAAGAATGTCAGCTTGTTAAAATGTGAATCTGAAGAACAAAGTATCAATAATAAATGTAGTTTTTCAAAAGAGAGCACAACTGGTCAAAGAAACTACTTAATACTAAGAAAGTGATGAAAAACACTATTCAAGTAAAATGTAAATATAACATAGCAATGCTATTATTTACACCTAAGCAATCATGATGCTTGTGTGTTATTATACTTGTTTGCTGTTTCCCACGTTAGCGAGGTAGTGCCAGGAAACAGATGAAGAACGATCCATCCTCTCATATACAATCATATATATACATACATGCACATATATGCACAATACATATATATACACAGCAAAAAATACATATATGCATGCATATACATACACATGCATATACATATTCATACTTGCTTGCCTTCATCCATTCCTGATGCCACCCCACTCCACAGGAAACAGTATCGCCACCCCCTGCATCAGCGAGGTAGCGCCAGGAAACAGACGAAAAAGGCCACATTTGCTCACACTCAGTCTCTGTAGTTATAATCCTGGACACCTGAACTATGATAAGCAAATATAGATATAGAGCATTCCTTGCTTTCTTTTTTTTCATCTCATCACCCAAGTGTTGTATTTCAATTTCACTTTTTTTTAACCAGTTTGCTTTTTCCTGCATTTGCTAGCTAACATCAGAAATAAATGACTGAGCCTTTGAGGAAAAATCTCAACTTGATTCCTTATGCACAATGTTTTAAAAACTTAATAACAATAAAAAAAAAGATGTTCCGCCACCCGTTACTGTCCTCCTTCATCACCTTCTATGACATGCATAAAGTACACGGGTAATACCATTTCTCTCCTCACCCTAAGGATAAGTATAATGATAATAAAATAATACTGATCAAATAAGAAGAAAATACAGTGAAAGAAGTGATAATGAGAAGAGTATATCTGAGAGACAAGCATGCACTGAAATGATTTGGTCATATGGTGAGGGTAAGTGAAGAGAGGCTAACTGAGAGGGTTAACAAATCAGAAGTGGAGGTGACACAGAAAAGTGGGGGACCAAATTAGGGATGGAGGAAAGGAGTGAGAGGTGCTTTGAGTGATCAAGGTCTGATCATATACTGTTTAAGTATTTGAAAAGATGTGAACCATCCCTGTGGGAAAAGTTTCCAGAGAGGATATTCTTCATTCACCTAAAGACAATACAATGTAAATGTACTTTTTGAGTGAGGTAGACACTAGTAGCACGATTGGACGCAATGTCATCCAGTGGGGACCCCTCAGTTAAGAAGTAGCTAACATCAGCAATGTGGACTCCCACTCGGTAGTTCCCTGATGGTAGCGGCAGACAAGACACTGCATCATCAAGATCCCTTGCAGTAGAAGGGTCGATGGTGAAGATGCACTCATCCCTAAGGTCTGTACGAGCTTTAATCTCCTGAAAACAAAGGGTAAAAGAACTGTTACTTTTTGTTTCAAAATCAGGACTCTTGTTAGAAAGAAGTTTAAAGGAAATTATGAATAAGTTAACTACTCTCAAGAAGGTACTGCAGCACCAAATGGCTTCTTCTTAAAACTGATACACAACTATTTTCTTTCTTTCATACCTGTTTGCTGTTTCCTGCACTTTTGAGTTAGCCAGGAACAGGTGAAGAAAGGCCTCATTTGCTCATATCTGTCCTCTAGCTGTCATGTGTAATGAACTGAAACCATAGCCTCTTTTCCATAATCAAGTCCCACATACCTTACCATGATTTCTCCTACCTGCTTCAGATGCCCTGGTTCAGCCCACTGACTGCATATCGCCGCTGTATACCATATCACTCTATTCACTCTTTCCCCGCATGCCTTTCACCCTCCTGCATGATCAGACCCAGAGAACACAAAATCTTTTTCACTCTGTCCTTCCATCTCCAATTTGGCTTCCCCTTCTTCTTGTCCCCTCCTCATTGTTAGCCTCCCCTCACTTATTCTCTCCATACGTCCAAACTATAAATCATGACTTTGTTGTATTATGTCCTTTTTGTAACTTCAAATATATAATTTATCTTTTCTTGTAACTACTTTTTAATTTCTAATCCTAAATAAATCCTAAGTAATATATATCAAAAATTGTAAGTCCTGATGTGAATTAAGCACCGAGTTCTAGAAATTGCTAAAAAACCCATTTCCCTTTTTTAACAGGCAAATCTATACACCTTTATGCCCTAAAGCATATCATTACCTATGGTCTATTAAGATGACAAATTTTTTTCTGAAGTTATCCACACAAAAATAGTGTGTCTATAGACAAACAGACATTAAGGTGACAACATAAAGTCTCTCATGCACTTTTGTGGAGGCGAGACATAAAAACAGTACATTCATAAGCATTAACTAAGCCATATCTCAGGTATTTCAGTGAACATGAACTCACCTCCAGAGGGATAGACCAAGGTCCTGACGGAAGGTCTTGTAACACCGTGTCTGGGAATTCTGCATAATCGATTCCATGTTCCAAAAGCATGGCCTCTGTTTCTGCCTCAACATCTCCTACAGCACCTACATCACGGACCAGTTCACTGAAATAACAGAACCATAATAACTATACTAAATGGAGATTAACTGAAGCAAATGCATTCATGTGAACTAAAAATTCACAAATTTTCCTTCTCACATTTAATGTGAACTAGAAATTCAAAACAAATTATCCTTCTCACCTTTACATGATAAGTTCCTTCCAGAGTATCATATGAGCACCCATAACAACTGATAAGTTCTTCATAATGTTATCATGTCAGTAAGTTTAAAGGTTATGCTAACCATTAAATAACTAGTATATTTATCTATTAATTAGTATCTATAATTCCTTTGAATGTAAAGCAGTTGGTTATAATTATATAAACATTTTCAATATTCACTTTCCAATAAAAAAGTTGAACTGAAGACATCATAAAATAGAAGAAACTGTACCCAGGAAAACAGGTGGAGATATGACAACAGAGTTGTTTGAGATTGGACAACGAAGTGTAATTTCATGAAAAGTTCTAGTTTAAAAGCTGTATCAAAAACAATTACAAGTACACTCTTATGTTGGCAATTCACTTATTAAATGGAGAATATCAAAGTGAGAATTTGACTACCATCACAGTTGCAGGATTCCTGAATGACTGCAAAATGAGATTTGTAGAATTATTCACTCATTTTTCTCTGTTATCTAACTGAAAGTTACTCCATTAGATGTCTAAATAAAATATTTGGTTTCCAATTATATTTCAAAGAATAAATTTTTTGTACGGTATATAAGTATTTCCAATTCGCATTCAGCATTAAAAACAGACCTTAAACTCAAGTTTTTCAGCAAATTTCATTAGTCAGAAAAATACCAGAAACTACAGGTTATAATAAAAAAATTTGTCTTATACTTTCAATATAACATAATGAAATGCTTCTCAAATTGACAAAATGATGGAAAATGTCTCATAATGCTTCCCCATGTGGAAAGATACCCAATAAACACAAACAGAATAATCACAGAATATTTATACTCTTAATTACAGGCCTTAATGACACCAAGATTATATTTCAACTCCAGATTCTTATTTGGCATGAATAACTATCCTTTGAATGAGGTTTTCAAGGATGTCTATTACCCTAAGAAAAATACCAAAAATTGCAGGTAATAGTTTGTGGTATTTTTAAGCCCCCCAAAAATCAAACTTGAAATTAAATGTAATGAAAACCTTCTCTACTTGAGATGATAATGGAAAATATCTCATGATGCTTCCCCAAAGCAGTACACACCCAAAAATATGAAGCGAATAATCACAAAATCTTTACTAACGTAATTACAGGCCTTAACAACCCCAGGACAATACTTTGACCCCAGATTCGTATTCAGCATGAAAAATAATCCTTATATTGAAATTTCCAAAAAAATCTGTTACCCTCAAAAAATTAGCAAAAATGGTAAGAAATAGTTCAGAGTAATTTATAGCCCCAAAAAATTTGTCTTAAATTTGAAAAATAACAATGAAACGCTTTTTTTACTTGAAATAATAATGTAAAATATCTTGTAATACTTCCCAAAGGTGATAGGTACCCAACAAGTATGAACTGAATAGTCACAGGTTCTTTAAATTCTTAATAACAGGGCTTATGACCATCAGACAATATTTCCACCCCAGATTTGTATTTAGCAAGAAAAATAGTTTGTATACTTAAGTTTTGAAGCCAATCTATTAGTTATAAAAATACCAAATATTGCAGGTAATAGCGCAAGGTATCTTTAGGCCGCCCAATTTTTTTTCAACATATAAATATAACGTAGCAACATGCTAATCTACTTGAAAAAATAATGGAAAATACCTTGTAATGCTTCCCCAAGCAGGCAGGTTCCTAATAAAAATGAAGCGAACAATCAGAGATCTTAAATACTTAATTACAGGCCTTAATGAGCACCAATCAATATTTCAACCCCCCCCCCTCTCTCTCTATATATATATATATATCTCTGGGGGTTGGTAAGAAAGAATACTGCCCACATATTCCCTGAGTGTCATAGAAGGCAACTAAGAAGGGCGGGAGCAGGTGGCTGGAACTCCTCCCTCCCTGTATTACCTTCCTAAAGAAGGAACTGAGCAAGGAACCAAGTGAGAAATTTTCCCTCCAAGGCTGTCATCTTTTCTTGACGCCACCTAGCTCATGCGGGAAATGGTAAGCATGTATGAAAATATATATATATATATATATATATCTTTGTTTCTTCCCTTTATATAAATATGAAGAAATCTATTCAAACCTCCTTAAAATAAGTGGAGAACATATGTAAAAGACTTGTAAAGATTTTTATCATTCAAATATTTGAAAGACTGTAACACTCAAGAAATACAAGTGGGGTGAATAAAAAGTTCTATGTGAAAGATTGCATGACATATCAGGGATATAAAATTATTTAAAATTTCATCTGAAGCATACTTGTAAAGTATATTTTAAAAAAAATCATATTATAAATTTCAATTGAATAACACAGTCAATCTAAATTCTGATACTGTTCTACTATAGTCAAGGTTTAAAGTCCGTTTTTGGCACCCGTGGATGATATGAAAAGAAATGAATCATGTCACAAATTCTCACCAATGAAATGTGTTTAGCATTTGTAACAGTTTACTAATTTCAACTAAGGGGGTATGGCTAAACTTATCTACCTATATCTTTTAAGCCCATTACCTAGATCACCCCATCATAGTTCACATAAGGGTTAACTATAAGTTCAGTATCATCTGAGATTTCCTGTTCCTTGTCAAAGAACTGAACATTAGTATACGTAAAGCAATGAAAGGAAGTTAATCTAAACACAATCCAAACTCTAAGCCACAAAAAAACTGGTCTTTTATTATCATACAACCCAAAACACCTTTGTCAGAATCCTGCAGCTTTGAGGCTGCACTCTAAGAAGGAGCTGGGAAATAATAGGCTAATTTAGAGTGAAAAAGTTCTCAACTAGACTGTACTCTCTCCAATGACACTACAGCCTCGCTGTATTTCTGAAATGTGGCTTTTCCAGCAAAATATAAAAATAATTGGTCCTTTTGTACTTTTTTATGAAGGCAATAACCATAAACTTTCCATATCTGGTATCAGTATTTCTTAAAAGCATCATTTAATAGCAGGGGATGGAAGTAAAGAAGACAACAGAAAATAAATCATTCACGGGTGATGTCTGCAGATGGCATAACAGATTTCTTGCTCTTGGTACCCATACTGATGAACAAAATGTAAAGGGCATGAAAGTAATTAGTAGTCTGATTTAAGGTGACAGTAAGTGGTATCTCAATGTCAACTCATGATCATTTGTCAAAAAACACTATATCACATCAAATATCTATATTTATGAGTTATAATAAATAACATTCATTATGATGAAGGAACTGTAAAGAGTAAGAAAAAATAAAGCATTAGATTTACAAGGATTGTGAGCAGCCCAGAGTTTCTAATTCATGAACACTCATCAAAATCATGGAGAACTGTCATCATTTATACATTGTAATACAAACACATAACACATCTTGACATTATAATATCCCTAAACTACCTAAGTAATACTGAAAATAGAAGAGAAAGAGATAAGTGAATCACTAAGCAGGTGGAAGTCATCAGCTAACAGAATCATTGTTTATCTGTAAAGCTCAGCCAGCTACCGCGTGGGTGCAAGACCTTACGGGACCCTGGCCCCATTTTGTGGTTGGAGAAAGGATGGGAATTTATGCAGGATGTACAAAATGTTTATTGATGCCTGTGGACAATAGCCATATTTCGCGATGTACAAACTGTTTGTTGATGGTTGTGGACAAAAGCCATAATTCGAGATGAAAAGAAACATAGTGTATTACAACTAATGTAATTTGTAACCAAAATACAAAGTAGAAATAAGCAATATAATTATTTCTATATCAAAATCAAATTGATCTATTTCTTACTTTACTGATGATTAAATGAATACTTACAAGTTTGTTCAGCTATGTTCCCTATAGGACATACTTAAATGTATGGAACCATAGGAGAAAATTATTTGTTCATTCGAACTAGGCAGGTATAAGAGGGAACGATCCACTGAATTTTTTGCAAGATCTCTGCTCTTGTCTAAAGTACTGTGTTCTTAAATTTCATAATTACAGTTTGGGAATTTTAGGTATCTTAGTTCTGACTGCTAACAAAAGGTAATTCAACTAAAGTGCTCATACAGGACTATCTTCTTAGGAAAGTTGGTTGATGTTACTTCATGAATGACTTGAAACATTACTGTGTTTTCTTACCATTTCTTGTACCACTCAAAACTAAGAAACAAGACAGGGTTATTAGTATAAAGCAAATCAGAACATATACTAACTTCATATGAACTTTGGAGGAAACTGAACTAACACCAGCAAATCCTTGAAGGTAAAGCTATAGGGCAAAATGCCAAGAACACAAATGGGCTGGCAGGGTAGCTAACTAGTTATATCCAGCTGCAAACTTCCACTCATCCTCCTCCTTACCCATACTTCAAAACTTCCAGCTCTGTATGAACTAGTGTGGCATCTCATTTGTGATACAGTTTCTTAAATCATCCACTCCCTCTTATTTCTAAACAAACTCAATCTTTCTATAACTTCTTTACAGTATGTTAATGTACACTGTGATACAGTTTCTTAAATCATCCACTCCCTCTTATTTCTAAAGAAACTCAATCTTTCTATAACTTCTTTACAGTATGTTAATGTACACATCACAAAACAATGTAGGCTAACACATCCTTACCTAACCTTAAATCCAACAAAATTAATATCTTCAATCATTTATAACACATGCTCTAATCTAACAAAAAAATAAAAAGCCTAAATCTTTAACAAACATTCTCAAGGTGGTAATCTGGTCCACAAAATCACTTCTAAAGTCATGTCTGTTCAACCGTTACTACACCAACTGGGAAGTTACAATATAACACGCAAAACTTAACTCTTACCAAGTATTATCTTTATCAGCCTAAGCATGGACTTGATTTCTTACAGTCGCTGAGCCAGGTTCGTTCTCACACCTGGACAGGGATGATATGATGTTACTCGCTTTGCTATGCTTAAGTTGATCACTCTCAAATCATGACCCTAAATAAACTACACCTGGTCCCCGCTATTTGGTGGTCCTCTTATCCAGAGTAAAAACGCACGGCATTAATGGGCTTTCACTACTAAGTGGCAGCATCCAACACAGCATGTACTATATACAGTAATGTCACTTTTTCACTGATATGGAATCCACCACATCTCCAGTTAACATTTTGATAATCTATTATACAAAAAGTAAGCAAGCAATCCCAGGAATGAGACTGTGTGGTTGCAGCAGCTGGTAATGAATTATCCTCCATCCTTCCCTCCTTCTCACAATGGCAGTCCACTGAACTACCCAAATGAAAGTCATTTCATCCAAATGAAAGCATACTGAACCAAATGAATTTATCACATGAATGAAATAGGCTTAATTACATTGTCAATTTGATACATAGAAATGACATCAGAGGAATCTTTTATAATACCTGCTGTCTGATCAGTTAGTTACCTTACACAAAGTTAGACCAGGTAATGCTTAGCTAAGCTAGGTTATTGTTGGGTTGAGTTTTTGTATCCTAAGTGGGTTTCCTAAGCTAAGTAATGATATGCAATGCTAAGCTTAGTAAGGTTGTTAGGTTCACTGTCATACTTTTTTTTTTATATCTTTTAGCCCTAATATTTCCCTATTCATCCTTATCTTATTTTCGTTTTTGTCTCCCTTATAATTAATAATGCTGTTTATCGCTATTTACCAGCCTTGATTTCAGAAACAGATCTGACCCCTCAACCAACAGTGATAAGGCAGCAGATGATTTAAAAAGATTCGTCTGATGACTGATCAATATATGAACTTGACTTAATTTAGTCCATCTTATACAAGGAATAACTTCATATGGGTTCCCTAAGCTTTCATTTAGGTAGTTTGATGGACTCTGTGATGGTTATACAAACCAAAATCTAAAGTAAAGGTGATTACATTAATATATTTCAAACATTAACATCTAATAGCAGTACCAACACAAGAAAAATATGGTTATTTGTATCTAAGAACATCTCTACTGCATCACGAAAGAATTTGTGTAGCATCATTTTCTAAATTAGGGAATCCATCACATGTATATAGTTAATAAATATAATTTTAACATGAACAGTAAACAGCCAATTCAATGAGTAAGGCTGAAAGAGAAACTTGAAGAGGAAACATCACCACTCAGTTGCTCCTCCCTCCATCCCGCTTACCCTGGCTCCACAACTACGTGCCCTTGCAGGTGGCTTCTTTGATTATTATTGTGTAAATATTTTCCCTTTTTAATTATATTAATACTGTTCACCACAATCATGAGAGAATCTATGCAAGGTGTTGGTAATGAAACAGCAGGGAGGCAGGCAGCGAGGAGTTCCTCTCCTCATTCCATCACTGCAAACTCTCACTGCTGGCTTGTTTCACTAGTTATGTAAATCTCTTGCTTTTTTTAATTTTTCTTTCAGAAATTGCATATTACATCCTGTTTCATTACTGTAAAAAAAAAAAAAAAAAAAAAAAAAAAAAAAAAAAAAAAAAAAAAAAAAGGAGTAACAGTTGAGAAAGGGTCACCCACAAAAGACATGATTTAATACTTTCAAATTGGAGGAAAATTCATCAAATCTAATGGTTCTTTCAGCAATTCTTTTGTATTTAGCTAAACAAATTCAAGCGACTTCTAAGACCATACAACATATGGCCCTCTACGCAGTCCAACAAGAACTCGCCAACATGTCCATCTCTGCATGCAAGTGGGCTTTTAATGGTAAACGTTCTTGCCACCTTTTGTACAGTTTTCACTGAGCACACATACGTATATCATGTTAACACTTTTCACTGCATGTGTAATAAGAGGCAATGTGCAAGACTTTACATGCTTTACATGTTCTGTACTTGTGATAAAACAGGGTATAGGCAGGTGGGTTGAGTCTGAAACATATCCCTAACTCTTTATGTGTTACAATGCTGGATGACATATACATTACACTTAAAGCAATACTTTGTGCTTAATTTTTTCATCTAAATACTTAATGTCAATAGTGTACGTGAACTGTACTGTAAGGTGTATGTTTTACTCACACGTTTGTGTAAAAATCAGGTTAAAAAATCTGTCTCTAGATTGTAATCCCCCTTACTGCCAGAATCCTATTCTAAAATGTGATCCACTTTCCAGTGATCCTGTTAAGTTGTGATTTCTTGGAATGCATCCTTGATGTTGAGCGGGGACCAGGTGTAACACCTTCCCTATAGAAATTCAACACTCCATTCAGTATGAAATAACATATGAGATCTTGATTGAGCTAGAGCTGTCTATGAATGAATCTATGAACTTCAGAAATCTTATTATATGGATATAATTGTGATCTAAGGAATATAGGTGGTTATTCATTTATATATATATATAATATCAGGTGACAGTATAATGGGGAAGTTCATGTTAATGTGAAAGTATGGATGAATACTTAGTAATCTATACTGAAATTCCCTGTAAGCTAAAGTAAAAGAGCATTGTGTTCTATTCCATAATAATTGATGCTGAAGCTGAATTTTGAGAAATTACAAAGCATAAATATTATTATGATACAACTTCATTCCAGTAACAGATGTACATACCCTAATGCAAATTTGGGCTCCCTCCACTGTACCATCTTGCACAAGAAAATTCTTTGCAGGTAATCTTGATGTCTGACCATGAAGTCTGGTGGACACTGTCTCATGGGAATCTTCATGCGAGGTAGACGGTGATCACTTGGCATAAAAAATGCAAAGTTCGGGTTCTTGTCCCCAAAAAGCTTAAGTGTTCCAGCTCCCATCCGTGTGTGCTTTCTTTCCAATATATAAACTACGTGTGCTGTCCGCTGAACAAATTTCTCCCAATTACTAAGTCTCTTAACCTGTAATACAGTTGGTTCCTTACGGTCAACTTTTTCAACAGTTTTTCTGTTAGTAGGCTTTGGCAAATCTTGTAATTCTAGGTTTCCAATATCTTTTTGCTCGTTTACTTTTCCCTCTCCCTTTCCACCACGTAATTTCTCAAAAGTTTTCACAGTTTCTTTCTTTCTTGTAGGTTGTTCTGCCTCTTTAAGCTGTGTATTCATATTACCAGGAGAACCACATTGTGTTTTCTCAAGATACTTTTGCTCAGGAAAGTCCTTGTCTTTGTCTTCCCCTCTAGTTCCTTCTATCCCAGGCAATCTAACTGGTGTGCAAGTCTCCTTAACCAAAGCACTGCTGGATTCTGCTCGACTCGAAGCTTCTGGCAAGGATGACAAAAGTTGCTCCAAAACAGTGGATTTACCTTTTTTGCTTTTACAATCTATGCTACTTCTTGAACATGCAACTTGGTCACATTCAATCAAAGTTTTATCACCATCATTAGAATTTAGTGTCATATGTTCCAAACCCATAACTACACTATTCTCAATACTGTCAGTCTTCTGATCCACCACAGCTTCACTAGTCCGAAGATTTTTTTCCTTAGAGTCTAGATTTATTCCGTCACCCTGTACTAATTCTGTGCTTATATTAACATAATCAGATTCCACTGCATGAACATTCTGGTCATCTTTTATCACATTATTTACAACATTGGCACTCAATATTCTCTTCCCCTGTACATTATCCATATCATTATCTAATTCTATGTCAATGTTAGCAATCTCCTCCTTTATGAAACCTTCTATAAGGCCAATGTCTGAAATTTTCTTTCCATTATCACTGCAAGTTCCAAAGTCACTGTTCCATTGTTCATTCTTTACTGTTTCACCAGACACTGCTACTATCCCTTGCATACCAACAGCACTAGCACCCTGCTGCCTTTCAGACTGTTTTTTATGCTGTTCCTGCGCTTGTTCCTTTTGAAAGGCTTCCCATTGGGCTTGAATGAAGCTCTGATCCTCACGTGCCCTGTCATAGTCAAGAATTTCACTGCATCCACTCTCATCATCAGTAAATTCGCACTCACTAAGCTGGTCTGGTGGAACAACAACAACTTCTGCTTTATCCTCAACATCTGAATCACATTCAATTAAGTTACTGTGATCTTGTGGTGAAGGCAAAATCAAAATTTCATCAGCAACCTCAACAGGTTGATCTTGCAAGGTAATCACAATGTCCAAAGTGTTATCATCTATAGCAATTTCCTCTGGATTTTGAGATACTGTCAAATCATTTGAAAGTATTTCATGTGAATCGCAAATCTCAGCACTAATTTGTTCTGGATTCAGTTTTCGCCGTCTTTTCTTCTTACCCCTTCCTCCCCTTCTTTTCTTTTTTCCTTTCACATTTGCAGCACTAGCCTGAATTTCTTGGCTTTCTAATTCCTCCTCAATCACAACATCACTCTCACACTGTTCTAGATGACCTTCAATTTCAACGTTTTCTGGATTAGTTCTTTCATTTCTTTTCTTTTTATCACTTTGTCTGACATTAGTGTTAATAGATAAAGGGTTATATAAAGCAGCAGTGTTGGCAACTGAAGCAGTTACATTGGACTTCAGCGATCTATATACAATATTCCTTTCTTCTTGACGGCTTTCTAGGTATTCATCTAACAGATCATAGAGCACCTGGAAGACAAAATTTCATTTATTAGCTTTCCACCTCAGTTCATAAAAGAAGAGATAATATCATATCATGTAAACATTAGACTAAATATTTTTCAGTGAGGAAGAAAGAGTACCTTCCACTGGTCGAGGGGCTTAATTTCCACTGCGACCACATCTCCGTGCAGGGCAGCGTTTCGGTCAAGTACCCCGCCAATATAGATGTCCATCCCCCCGTCCTTAGTAAGATTAATGAGACAAAAAAATAAGCAAAATGCTATAGCATGCTTAAAAAATATTTCACTGCTGCATTAGAAAAAGATGGATGCTCCTGCTCATTAATCCTTCCCCAATGTGAATTCTGAAAGAGTTTCTGAACTTAAAACATGGGTGACATGCTGAGAAGTACAAAAGAATGAAGTTAAAATAACAGCTGAATAAACCAATGCATAGAAAAAGGAAAAGTTCTGTGCCAAAAGATGAACAGTGATCAGGAATAAATATCATGGATTAAACAAGTTGCACTTACATGTTCTGCTATAAAGAAAAAGAAATAATGAAATCAATCATTTGTGAAAAATTTGAATACTAATACATGTTTAAAATTTGACATATCATTCAGCACCACTATATCTTAGTTCTTTGGAGGAAAAAACTAATATAATCAAGCAATGCAATTACATACCCAAAAATTTAATCAGTGTACCACATCTACAGGGAATATTGTACCTGTCGTGTAAGTCTGAAGTATCACCATATTTTGTTCCTGAG
This sequence comes from Panulirus argus, assembly GCA_038088735.1. NCBI lineage: Eukaryota > Metazoa > Arthropoda > Malacostraca > Decapoda > Palinuridae > Panulirus > Panulirus argus. Next base: position 12,359 of record JAYMFT010129423.1, on the reverse strand, counting down.
TTACTGTACAAAAAAGAATGTGTTCTATGTGTTCTGAGTCACAAAGACAGAAACAGGAGTGACAACATACTGTCACACATAATCTGTGTGTAGTGGTTGAACAAAAAAGGTGCATGCATTAACAAGCATAAATGGGTGAGTGAGGTTAGGCACCCAACAAGCATTATTCAATCATATGCTATTGACCGGCATTCAAAGGTGGGGCTGTTAGATGTGACTGTTGAAAGGAGCGATAGGTGAGATGCCCAATCATTTCTTAGTGGAGGCAATGTGATATGTTGTGGTGAGCACAGGAAATAATACAGTACCTGTGAACAGTAATAAAAGTGAATGACTTTGGAGGAGCAGCTCGAGTGCAATTATACCAAGTGAGACTTAAAGAATGGGAGTAAATCATACTAAAGGAGAAGAGGGTATTTAGAGAAGCAAAGCTTAAATGTGAGGGTTAAGTGTGTGGCATGCAGAAGGTGGGATGAGGAAGCTATATGATTGTGTGTGAGAGAGAGAGAGAGAGAGAGAAAGAGAGAGAGAGAGAGAGAGAGAGAGAGAGAGCATGGACAGAATCTGCATGGAAGGTGTGAAAGTGACAGAGAGAAATTGGCAAGTCAGGAGAAAGGTACATAAGTTGAAAAAGAAGGTAAATGAAACATGGGGTTAGACAGTTTTGATGAACTTGAGAACAAGAAAATATGTTCCAAGGTGAATAGTGTGAAGAGAATACAAAAACAAGTGGGAACAAAAGCAAGATGAACGGCTGGAAACCTGGTAAAATGCAAAGAAGACATGAAGAAATGATGGAGTGGGTCTTCTGAAGGATTAATGAGTGTAAGATGGTAAAATGGTGGATGTGGCATGTCTGGGACAAAGTGATATTCAGTGACATTCATAGCAAATGATATGGTGTAAATGAGAGGAGGTAGGGATATGACAGACTGCTTTGGCATAGGCGAGTCCCTGACAAGGCTGTATTCCTTTCCATCCAGTGTTAATAATGCAGCCTTACCAAAAGTGACTTCTTCCCTGTATCCCCTGTATAAATGAAAGAAACCCATTATACTGTATAATGGGAGTTATATTTCTGACAACAAATTTTCAGTATCCAACTCATAAGTATGAAAAATACTTGCAACAAATAAGACTAAAAACTACTATCAAAGACTTGCATCAATTCAGACCACGAATTCTAATTCAGGGTGCCACTGCATACTGGGGTGCCACACTTATCTCACAGGAGTTCCACAGAATTTTATGACATTATCAAACAGTAACAACCTATGGTCTTTTGCAGTACAGTAGAAATCTAACAGCTTTTACTGTTATTGATAAAACAGATAATAACTTGTACCAAATCAAAAACAAAACATCAAGCAAAAACAATGAATGGTGAAGCAGGTGTGAAAGTTTGTCAAGGCATCATCAAAAAAGGATATGAAATGGGTGGAGTGAGCGTGGTCTTAGAGAATGACCTTGGAAAAGAGGTTGTGTGTAAGGACCACAAGAAATTGGGTGAAGAATGGCCTAAGGTGAGAGTAAACAAAACTTTGGGATTGAACAAGGAGAGGAAGGTATGTACGGAAGCACAGCTTGCATCTGTATGTGAAATGAGTGGCAGGCTGAAAGTGTTATGTGGTCATTTGAGAGAGGGTAGTGAGGAGTGGAATGAAGAAGTTTCTATTGTGAGAGGAGAAAGTGGTGTATGGTGATAGCTGCAGGGAAGGAGTGCAAGTAACTGTGAGATGTGAAGTAGAATGTGGCAGGAGGTGAAGAGGAAGGTGGATTGGTTTAAAAAGGGAGTAAACGAGAGATGGGGTTAGGGTATCAGCAAACTTCTAGGAGGGTAGGATAGTTTTGGAAGGTGTAGTGTTAAAACAAAAACAAAATAAGGGGAGCAGACAAGGAGGAGGTAATAAGCAGAGATAAAGAGATGAAGTGGGTATTTTGTGAAGGAGCACTGAGCCCCCTTCCCACGTCAATCCTTGGGAATATAAAAGGGGGGGGGATGGGTACACTATCCATTCTGTGTGACTGTTGACAACTAGACGACATTGTGTGTAAATACTACCTTTCATTATACAGTATATTCTAAACATTATATACTGCATTTACATAAGCATTAAATCAGTTTCCAATGCACCATAGTATATATAGACTAATTCTAAAGATAAAAGATAACTGGATAACAACTGTTATAAAACATATGTAATAGCTTTGTTGTAATGACTATAACTCATTCTGAGAAAAATAGGATCACCTCTTAAATGAGTAAAACAAAACAATCACCCTTATTTCTGTTATCATTGTATACCTAAATATAAGATAGGGGTTAATGACAGGTCATAGAGTAATGATGTAACTTGGAAGGTCCACAGAAAATCTTAAATGTTTCTGTTTTACTAAGGCAAGAGGTGTTTCTTTTTTAATCTAAATAAATTAGTCATTACAAAATAATAATCACGTACTCTGTATAACAATCACAAACCAATAAGATTATCATCTATATGATGCAATAGAAATGACTGTAATGCATATGTGATAGGGATATAAACAGCTATGTTCCAAATACATAATGTGCGGGAGTATCTTAAAACACGACATCCACCTGTCTGTCACCCTGAAAGGATAATGAACCCCTCCTCGTATCCTCAGGAACTTGGGAAGAAGGTAGAAAAAGTGGCTAAAACATTGCCACACTGATGAGATTGTGACTTAGAAAAGCAGAACTTCTGCAGGTGACTGTAAAATAATGTGATTTGCAAAAGGGCTTTTAGAAATGTAATCCTGTCACAAAGCCAGGGATGGTGGTATATATACATTTAATACAATACTTAATCTATATCTTCATCAGTATTTCTATTACTGTATACAGCATTCTTGAGGTTACTAATCTTCCATAAGTGAATAAAATTACAATCCAAAGGTAAGTTTCAGGATTTACTGAATGTGGCTAGTTGTTTTTCTACTGAATATTCTCATAGTCAAGATATCTCTAATAATCCTGTAGATAATGTAGCTAATCTTCTTTTTGTTTCAATATTTGTGATACAAGACATGATCATGAAGTACTGCAATGTCTAAAAACTAAACATGAATTATTAAGTAGCAGATCAGCTAGTCTGTTTCCTTTCAAGGTCAAGCATAAAAAAATCAATAATTTCTCAATTTTCTGGAGTCAGGAATAATTACAGGTCATTACACAGTGAAATTTGAACTATAATATGGCATTACAAAGTGAAACTTTAACTAGTAACTCAAAAAAGTAATTTAGCTTCAATCTTATTCATTTTCATAACTAATCTTAGTCCACCAAGTGAAATTTGGATGGAAATAATGACATACAAGTGCTGCATCTGTACTTTAACTTGTCCATGTCAGAAGACTGCCACCACCTCCACTCAACTATCTATATTTTTCCCTTTTATTTCTGATACCAGTACTTCCTTGTGTGAACAAGACCAACTGATCTCCTGCACACTTTATGGCTTCATATTTGTATTCTTTGATCAGCTCAAGATTTACGCATACAATTGCTAAATAATCAAATGGAAGTTTAAACCTAAGGCAGCTAAAAAGATAGATATGAAATTTCTTTTCATAAAATAATTGTAATGACTAATGCCATCCAAAATTTTCATGTATAACAGAAACAGAAAAAAATTCAAGGGTAAATCCAATGAGCTGAGTAGTACAGTAATGGCTACAACAGTACAAGAATGAAACGGATGATACCAAGAATTACCGGCGCGCTGATATACGCATCTTCGTAGTTCTTAGGGTTGATCCTCAACACACCCTGTAAAAAAATAAAATATAAAATAAATGGAAAAAGCATACGATGTTATTGAAATTATTTTATAAAATAAGTATCAGTTTTAAAACATACTGCAACAAATCTAAATGCAAATCACTAATATACTACAAACAGTAAGACAAACATGAAGCTCCCCTTCCTGTAAACACTTCAAAATAAATACAACAGGCCACTCACTCAGGGCAATCTACATTAAAACAAGCATTGCTGACATTTTCATCTGATGTATGTACCTTGCACAAATATAAGCAAATGAGGCAACAGCTTTGTGTTTCTGATACAACACCATTAAGGGAAACTGATTTTTTTTTTTTTTTGGGGGGGAGGGAGAGAGAGAGAGAGAGAGATTCAGTAAGATAACACATTTAACTGTAATTTCCTGTTTACATTTGTGACATCTTTCTGCATTCAAGTTAGTATAGTCAGAGTGGTTTCAGTGACAATCAGCAATTTACATTTCAGAATATTCAGGCAAGCAGGATAAGAATGTTATCTACACATTTCTTATATCAGCCAAAAAAGTGACTAATTCCAGTACACAACAAAGTTCTACTCTTATGATTATACCAAAAGTGTTTTGAAGAGTCTCATAACAAGGTCTGCTTCCATTATTTTGAAATTTTAACTCTCCTACGTTACTTTCCAAAAGAAAGAACTGAGGAAGGGGCCAAGTTAGGATTTTTTCCTCTAAGGCTCCTCTGCCACTTAACTTGTTAACATGAAAATTAACATACATTTCTCAACAAATGCCTTGAAGCTACAGGAGTCCCATAAAGGGTTCTGGGGGTCGTATAGTAAGAATACATCTCCCTTCATCGACTATGATACTTCAGTATTTGCCCTAGCTTCATATATTTATACATCATATATGTAATTAAAGCAAACTTTCATCCAATTCATAAGTTAGTAAACATAAAAATCAATCTGAAAATATCACTCACAGTTGCTTGGAAAACTAACTTGCAAGGAAACCAATTTATAAAACAAAGTACAGTTCTACATCAATTGTCTTATATGGGTTTCAGTTCCAGAACTACAGAGCATATCTCTAATCTTACCTCAATAACTTCTCCTTTCTTAAGTTTCTCCTGCACTTGGAAAAGACTCATGTAGGAGTTAAACACTGGGAGGGGCTTTTTAGGCAGCATATGCCTTGGTGTAGTTGCTCCACTAGGAGTGCCACTGCCATAGGTGCGTGGAGGGGTCTGCCGTGGGGGTGTTGTCCGCCTGGATGAAGAGGAGGAAGTGTGCTGCTCACCATTTGCCATCCTATAGACAGAAGAGAACAGGAAAGGTTAGTGTTATTCATAACAAACTTACAGTATCACAGGTTATGATATCTGGTTTATTCTACTACAAGTTACAATGAGCAAATAGCAAACTTTAATGTTCTTCTCCATTCATCACATTGCATGCAAAACCTTGGAATGTAAATCTAAGGGCAGACTAAACACAACTGACAAAAAAACTGGTTTAAAATGCAGCAGTTAAATTTTATACTTTATTTCAAATCTTCACAATTAATAATGGTTTTCAATCTGAAACTCTTTGACAGTGGAACTTCTACCTGACATGTTGCAACACTATCAACACTACAAAAAAGTTAATGTATCATATAAGCATGCTGCATTACCAGTCTCATCTACATGTGATTGATTACAACATGAACAATTATTTTCAGTATGGTTGTATGATCATCAAAATGTACGAAAAAGATTACAGTCTCGTCAAGGAACTTTTCACTCCAAATGAGTTCATAATCTCCCTACTGTTGCTAATATTGGGTTCTATAATTAAAAAATCAGAGCCATAAATGCCATGAGAGTCCCATAAAAGAAGATCCTTACATGGGAAGGTAAAGGTAAAAGTATGATAATTACGTAAAGAAAGACCATAATCATCCAACTTTCCAGTAACCCATTATTCCAACCAAATATCAGGAGTCATCTAAATCTGATGGCTACTGATTAGCTGTCAAAAGTATGGTTGACTTGAACCCCTTAACAGACTTTTCCAAGTCGCCATTATAGGTGCTGTTCTTGGAGCAACTATATTTGCCTTTGCTTACAGCGTCTGAGTCCCTTTTTGTGTTCCTCGGTGGCTATTTTCACTGGCACTGAACTTTGTCAGAAAACTATCATCCCTTCACAATATTGGTGACTTAAAAAGTCTCTTGCAAAGCAGTAAAAAGGAGCAAAAGCATGTAATGTTAAGTATTTAACAGTATATTGACATAACATTAAAAAATGCTGCAAAAAAAATGTTAGCTTATGGCTGTGTTGAGTCTGATAAAGGTAAGACAACTTTAGCGTAGGCTCCACTCATCTACTATTACGTTGCAAGACTGCAAGTGCAACTTCAATATCTTTTTTGATGAGCATATATACATTACAGCATAAATAAATAATTTAGATTCCCTTTAACTATTTTTTCTTCTAATATTTCTGTAATACCATACAGTACACTAAAAATGCTCAGGTATTCAGCTTTTCCGGTTATCCAAGGTGTCACAGATTCCAATAAGGTCTGATAACCAAACTAACTGTACACAAGCCATATTCTGTTTTACAAACTTTCACAAAATTCTTAGAAGCTGTAATTGTATCCTTAATGGTCAGGGCTGTATAATTTCACTTGCCTGGCATAACTTGTAAGACTCTACATTATATGCATATTGGAACATTCAAATAAAAATGAGAGTAACTTTCTCAATCTAAATTATAGATGTAATAGGCTTAGAGTACAATGTTGGCTTATAGCAAGTACCACACATAACAAACAAATGTGGGCAAATGCTTCCTTGCCAGGTACATGAGGCAAGCCAGCAATACTGTCAGGTACATGAAGTGAGATGTGTTGTTTCTAATATGATATAAAGGATTTTCTTACTAACATCGATAATTTTGTAAGTGTCACAGCTTCACGAAATATTACCTAACGGGAGGGTACAGACCTCTTACTAGCCTCCTTGACATCTCCACAATAATTGAGCATTGTATGGAAGAAATTAAGGCTGCAGCTTCTGGCAACACTATATTGAAAGGCACTACAGGCATTAATTGCTGTATATTTCAACTAAGTTACCGGCACCCCTGAACTACAAAATCATCATGCTAAATTGGTAGCTTACCAATCTAGCTCTGCATTGCTATCAACTTTGGATATTGGGCGATTTGTTCTGCAAAGCAAGTGTAATGATTACGAACACGAGAGTTAAGGAACATGATTTGGAACATTATATTCAAATGAATGATAGTAAATGAGGTGACAGCAATGAGAGTTAGGCATATCAGAGAAAAAGTGGGGTTAATGAAAAAGTAGGTAACACACTCAAAAAAAATATCAATGTAAGACACAATATCCTAACCTCGCAGTCAAAATGATAGAAATATACAGACATCTGTATGCCTTTCTTATTCTATCACACTAATCAGAGAATCTCTGATCTCACACTATCACAAACAGCCTTATTTGGACCCAGTGGTCTACTGCTGTTTGAATTCCTTTGCAGTGCATTTGCATGATGCCGGGGATCAAATGGCTACTTGCAATGTCATCTGTGTTTTTGACATCCAGCTCCATTTGTACAGTATTCAATCATGGGTGACGTAACTGATATATTTTGATTTCGACTAAAATAATGACCAAGATAAATCTCAGATGGTTACGCAAAGTAGTTAGGTGAAGTCTACCGATATTTTACATGTGTATTACTTTTACATTAGACAACCCCTAAGTTTCTCTAATATACCATACTAATGCCTTCCTTAATATCGATCAATAAAGTACTCCATGCCTCTTAGTGTATTCACGAAAAACTGCAGAACTGTTCCACCTGATATCCAGTTAATATTGATGAACTGAAAAGATAAAAAAAATCTGTAATACAAGGCCTTCGTAGTCTAGTGTTTGGCTTTACTGACCATGAGTCACGGGCCAGCCTTGAGTCTTGCATGGGTTCGATACCTCGGCGTGGCAGTCAGCCTACACCCAACCCAGGCGCTCTTCTTCCCCACAGGTCTGGTCGATAAATGGGCAACTGGCTTTAGGCTGGTGTATGTGTGTGTATATAAACATACATACAACGGAGTAAACACACAATACATGTTTACAAAATTAAGAGAAGAGGTAACACGAGTGTAAAATATTTACTCAAATCCGACCTGAATCTATTTTTTTTCTAATCTAAATCCATTTTTCTTGTTCTCTCTGATGGCGCTATTCTAAGAACTTTAAACGCGAAAATACAAATAATTCACCTCAAATGATCATCACTATCGCACACTTTTCAGAAAATCTAATAATGTTTAAGGAAGGTTGTGTTTTCCCTCTGTATACAAAGGCCTTTCACAGACAATATGGTATAACCTTCACAATCACACCGGCTGAGGTCAAAGACCTGTCTGGGAACCTTTGATGGAAAACCTTACGAGCAAAAACCCTACAATACACAGATGATTAACTTCTAATCAATGCTGTTAATTTGCAATAAAAATAAGAGGGAAAAAAGAATCAGAAAGGCTTCCTTGAAATTCATCCCGGCAAAATCTAGTCCAGAGGCAGGTAAACATGGCGGAACCTTGCTCGTGGTCGGGAGGCGGCACAGGTAAAACTGGCTTTTACACCTAAACCCGGCCACAAACCTCTATCAAACCAATCTCACACTGTTCCATGACACTACAACGAAATCGGTCGTGATAAGGGAGTCGTGAAAATGGGAGAGAATACCTGAAATCATCACAAATGAAGACCAGACACGATGAAACTCTCACGTCGCCGACAATCGATGCGAGGACTAGAGCCTCCGGGGTGGGGTCGGCTCGGCCTCAACAGAAAACGGAACCCTAGGGGGGAACTATGCAATGGCAGCCACAACGTGATCATTATCTTTCCCTCTTTATCTTTATAGCTCTGTAATTACCTTCTCCGCATTCTCATGGCTGCATTACGCCCGTGGACCACTGCGACGGCTGTTGTGTTATTGATGTGAGTTGGCCAGGCAGTCGAGTCAAAGACAGGCAAGCTAGGACACAGCCAGGCAGCCAAGTCAAAGTAGGTAGCTTTGAAGCTAAGTCATAGCCAGACAGCTAAAACGATGCCAGGCAGCTAGGATACAGGATAAGAAAGACAAAGCAAGGCAGTTAAGGTTGCCAGACAAATAAGGCAATGCCACGCAGCTTAGATACAAGACAACAAAGACACAGCTAGGCAGTGAAGAAAGCCAGGCAGCTAAGTCAAAGCTAAATAGCCTGGGGATGAGGCAGGGAACCTGTCCAAAGCCAGTAAGCCATGACTAAGCCATCATGACACCAGAGAGGCCAGTCGCAATGACAGCTCCCGCCCCATGACAGCTCAGGTGACCATGTCAAGACATGGGTTGCCATGGCAGAGGGTTGCCACCACTAGAGAGCCGGGTTGTCATGACAGAAGGTTGCCACTACCATAGAGCCAGGTTGTCATGACAGTGTCGCCACCACAATAGAGCCAGGTTGCCATGACAGACATCTGCCACCACTATGGAGCCAGGATGCTATGACAGAAGATTGCAGAGCCAGGTTGCCATGACAGAAGGCTGCCACCACCATAGAGCCAAGTTGCCATGACAGAGTGTTGCAGAGCCAGGTTGCCATCACCACAGAGCCAGGCTGCAATGACAGAGGGTTGCCACCATCATAGAGCCAAGTCACCATGACAGAAGTATCCGAACCAGAGCGCAAAGTTGCCATACCCGATCCAGTTTACAGTAACAGAACCAGATACCAATAGTCAGACACCTACGAAAAACCCAGATAACAATTTTTGAGCTACCATAATAGAGCCAAGTAACCACTACAGAGCCAGGGATCTCAGGCGAACAAGGACAAGAAGACCCACTATAGAGTCAGGAGGGCCACAACAGAGTTATAGGGCCAGTTTAGAGACAGAGGCCAGAATAAAGCTAGGTACCAACCATAGAGTCATCAGGGGCCATAACAGAGCTAAGTGACCACTGTAGAGTCAGGGTCTGTAACAGAGCTAAGTGACGGATACAGAGCCAGAAGCCACATTAGAGTCCCGTCGCAATTGTAGACGATAGGGCCAGGTAGCTACTACAGAGCTAGGAGCCAGAAGAGAGCCAGGCAGAGCTACAACAAAGCCAGGACAAGGGACAGACGATGAGGGCAGTAGAGCTGAGACTGCGACTCTTTGTGGGGCAAGAGAACTTGAGGCTTTAGAGGTCTACAAGACCCGCAGTGTGGGCGAGAGCTCTATATGAGTGACTCAAGAATACGCGATGAAGCTCTGGACGATGGGATCTCCGGCAGGAGTCGCTCACTACGCTAGATCGTCAACAAGAAAGCACAGTCCACTTACCCAGTCTGTTGAGCAGTCTCGGCGCTGGAGGCGGACGAGGCGTTGGAGGCGGTGCTCCTCCGTCGGCTTGGAGTGTGGGCCGGGGGCGTGCTGGAGGTGGAGGTGCCCGCACCACCGTGGGTCGGCACCGGAGACTTGGCCTTGGAGGACTTCGGGGTGGCACTCTTCAGGGACTGCCTGGATGAAAGGCTCGGAGACTTGCGCAGCAGGGGCTTGGCAGCCTCCTTCGACTTGGCGGAGGAGTCGGACTTGGCAGAGCCGTTGGACTTGGCAGAGGCACTTGACCTGGCCGAGAGGTTGGACCTGGTCGAGGCGCTGGACTTGGCCGAGAGGCTGGACTTGGCCGAGGCGCTGGACTTGGCCGAGGCGGCGGACTTCACAGAGTGAAGGGAGACTTCGCTGCCACACGGAGAGTTGGTCTTGGCACACCGCTCTGAGGGAAGACAGGGGAAAAAGAATTTAGCTTTGAGGTCGAAGGTATGTACGACCCCCATCGAGCAGGGCGGTAACGACCCTTGAGCATGACGTTACGACCCTGTCCCTTGAGGAGCAGGACGCTACGACCCTTGAACAGGATGGCACTACCCTTGACCAGAACGACACTACCCTTGAGCACGCGACGGCGAGGCCATTGGATATGTCGATATGGCCTTTGGCCCGGCTCTTACATATCGCGTCAAAGACCAGGATGTCCCGTCTAAGGGTCACGCTAAAGGCTTGTCCCGTCGAATCCAAGAGTCGTAACCTCGGACTAAACAAGAACTAAACACAAATAACACCAAACCCACAATTGACTCACCTACGACCAACTCCTCTGTTTCTAAAAGTTCCTTTCCGTTGTCAGTATCAAGAGAACTACTCTAAACCAGCTACCACCACTTGAGTCAGATACAACAAACACCAATTACCAGACTTAATTACCAGTGTTGATTACCCTCAGAGAACATGTCTAAAGTCTTCCCGGCTCCGCCGCTCCAGGAGACGGGCATTGCATTGCCACTAATGACGCTATTGAGGTGTATGTGTCGACTGTGAATACGTCTCTCTCTCTCTCTCTCGTATACCTAGAGATCGTACCGCTGTGCCCAAGGAAAAGCACCGTCGTCGTGGTAGAAAGGTTGAAAATAACAACAAGACACAGGAAACAGGATTGCATGACTCAGAACCTCACGACCTCCGGTTCGCAAGGCCGTCTCGAAGCCACACCAACCGGTCTCGAAGCTTTTTTTCCCCGAGGCGGTCTCGGAGCCTCGAAAGGCAGTCTCAAAGTTTTATGTCGGGCGGTCTCGAAGCTTTTTTCCCGAGGCGGTTCCGGAGCCTGGCGAGACTGTGTCTCGAAGCTTCGTGAGGCGGTCTTCAAAAAATAATGAGACACGTTTCACATCGGCTTCGAAGCGAACACATGAGGAAACACTTCCAATAATGACCGGTTAGATTCCGGATTAGAACGTGACGCTTCGAACACACATCTTCAGATTCAGTAAGGAAGAGTCGAACGCATGAAGCAACGGGAGTGAGCATAACTCTAATATGAGAATCTTATCTAACTTGTGTCATGATTACGAAGTCTTATAATCTAATGAGCCTTTACTAGTGAAGTGTGGTGGGTGCTGGCTAACTAGCCTAGGACAGGTGATGTAGTCTAGTCAGGCTACCTAGGCTAGGGCAGGTCGCGTCGTCCAGCGGGGCTACACAATTCAAGCAGGTGTGGCCTACTGGGACTACACAGCCCAGGGCAGGTGGTGTAGTCTTTCCGGGGCTACTTAGCCCAGGGTAGGTAGCGTAGTCCACTGGGGTCCCACCTACCCCAAAGCAAGGTGGTGGCGTGGTCTGGTAAGGCAACCTTAAACCCCAGGCCAGGTTTTGCGACACGTGACAGCTGGTGGTGAGCACACCAGCTGCGACACGAGAAGCCGTAAGAACTCGTGGTGACCCAAGACTCCCATTAAACGCCATAATCCCGACCTGCTCTCCACAGATTGACGACCAAGATAGCCAGCCGGCCCCGTGGCCACCCACCCACCACCTTCGCCTCCTCTTTGCGCTGGCTGCTACGGCGGCTACGCGGCATTAGCCCTTTAGCATGACCCAAAACTGTGGGATATGAACTTTCTCTTGGGATGACATTAATATCCGGGGATTGCGTTTTTGCTGGGTGTATCTTTGTAAATATTTCTGTTATATATATACATATATA
>JAYMFT010129412.1:0-13069 GCA_038088735.1 Panulirus argus | reverse complement strand
CCATTTTATCGACCAACCCCTAGGGGTGGATGAACAGCTGGGTTAACTGTGGACCGACTGCCGCAACCAGGATTCGACCCTGGGCGGCCCGTAAATGCGTCACGGTCTCCTGGACATAATCCTATAAGGGGGAAAGACCAAGTTCGGTGTATTGGGAAGTAGAGCGTGTTCACTGAGGGGCCCCGAGGATGATACGAGCAGCCTTCTCCTGAATAACTTCGTGACGGTTGACAGCAGTCCGACTAATGTTGAGAAGGGTAGGGGCGGCGTAGTCGACACAGGAGCGGACAAAGGACTTGTACATGGCGAGAAGTACAGGGATGGTGGCACCTAGGGAACCCCTGCACATGGTGGCGAGGGGAGCGAGACGCTGAAAGCATGTCTCGAAGATAGCGGACTTAGGGATCTGACACCGTGTGCGAGTTACATACACTCCCAGATTTTGTCATTAACCCAGTACAAGGGCATTCCTGATAAGAACAGTGGGGATATACAACACGAGCATGCCACATGGCTTTTGTTTTCGCCGTTGAAAGACGGAAACCAAGTGAATCACACTCTCTGAAGACTAGATCAAGGGCTTCCTGCATGCTAGGATAGTCAGGGGCTTGGAGGACATCGCTGGCATATCCTGAGTGGACAATTCCTAATGGCCACTGTAGAGATGCAATGGAGTGCATGAGTGTTAAACAAGGTGGGACTCAGGACTCCACCTTGAGGAGTGCCGAGGTTCATTTCTTGAACAGGAGATATAGAGCCTTCAACGCGAACCCGGGCCTGACGTCTAGTGAGGTGAGAGGCGATCCATCGAAGAAGTCGCCCTTTAACCCCTAAACGCGCAAGTTCAGCTAAAATGAGGGCAGGCTGAGTCGTTTCAAGGGCTCCCTTGATATGAAGGAAGGCCGAGACGCGGTCAGCCTGATTACAATTGAAGGAAGCAATGGAGTGTGCTGTGCTGCGATGTTGAAAGAAACCATTGAGGGAGTCGTTGAAGCCGCCTGTGGTGTGAAGAAGGCGACGAAGTATGATTTTCTCCATCATCTTGCAAACACATGAGGTAAGGCTAATGGATCGATAATAGTGGCATTTTTCCATTTAGCCGTGAGAGCCCCAAGTTCGTACGACATATTGTAGAGAGCAAGGAGCCGTTAGGAATGTCAGTACAGGCGTTGAGGACGGAGTAGGTTATCTGATCATCCCCTGGTGAGGTGTCTTTTCCAGAGCGACGAGCGCTCTCAAGTTCGAACTGGGTGATGGTAGGATCAGTAAGGGCTGAGGAGGATAGAGCAGAACGAACAACAAGCCCAGACACATCGATGCGAGCCTGCACTGCCTCCTGCAGAGGACCTAGAAGTGCCTCGGAGGAGGCTCTTGCCCAGCCCTCCATTAAGGAACAGGCAAGGGATGCGGGGTCAGGGTGGGGAGGAGGCCTCCGTTGAGTACCCCGTATAACGTTGGTCCGATTCCAGACATAGGAGGGTGACGAGTGGAACGAGAAAGACTCCGTGAAGGACAGCCTGTCCGCCTCACAAATCCGACGACGCTCCTGAGTTGCAGAGGAGTACCAGGTTTTAAATTCTTCCCAGTCTTCTCGAGACAGAGACCTCCGTATGGCAGAGTAGAGATCACGGGTTACTTGCCGGAGACGTCTAACGGCAGCGATACGGTGTCAGTTATTTGCGGTACTTCTGGAGCGACGGGGCGGGCGTGGAGGAGCAGCGCGACTGACGGAGCCATACATGGCTTCAGCAAAATCAGCGCTGTAAGAGTCCAGGGACTGAGGGACGACATAGGAATCCACCCAGATAGATAGGTGTTGAATGAAAGAAGGAACAGCATCTTGTGAAAGATGAAGGCGATGGGGTCGATAGGGAGCTGATGTAGAGGCAGAAAAGGATAGCATGAGATGGGTAGTAACAAGGTGGTCACTTCACAGAGCAGGCTCGGTGCGGACGGTAGGATGAAAGGAGGTATGACCGTTCAATAGTAGGTGAACATCAAGGAAACTTTGGGGAAGGCGAGCAGGATGGTCAGGACAAAGAAAGCGAACATCAGCATCCCCAGCAAGAAACTATGAGAGGCGTGATCCGTTAAGAGTACATGGAGTGGAATAATCTGTAGTAAAGAGTGGGATAGGAGGCATTAATATCGCTGGAACCCAGTCTAAGTACTTAGTCCACGTGATCCTTCGTTACCGGGCAGTCCCCCCGACATAGCGCCACAATCCACGCAGTCTAGCAACAGCTTGGAATATTCTATGCCACTCCACAGAACCGGGAAGATCTCAACCCGATTCCGCTATCTAGGAAGAATGTATTAAAAAGAAAAAAAAAAAAAAAAAGGCCTCACTCGGGAATTCCCCATAACACCGCAACAATCTCTGGCACTCTATGCATCATAGTACAACTTTGTGCCACAACTCACAAACAGGCCTGCATGGGTAATGGCAAAAATTTCCACCACAAGCAATTATGCTGTAATTGCCAAAACGCAGTAGGACCGCCAACCTCAAGCAGCCAACTTCCCTTATCACATTACATTATATACTACGTTTATTAAAGTTAGCAATACTTTGAAAATCCTAATATCAAAGGAATTTTGCTCATGAAATGCCAAGACCCCAAAACTGCACCAAAAAGCTTAGGTGGAAAAATGGAGGGTATATATAATTAAAATGTTTTCCATTACAAAATTAATTGAAAATTTGTAAAAAGCAAAGATTATGTACAATAATGTAAAAGAATATATTATATATATCACTAGTTCAGTAAAGTTATGAATTTAATATACTATGATATATAACAATTTACAAAAGTGGTCAGTCATACCATGTTTACACGTAGCCGCGTTTTGGAACTGTGGTAGGGCATTGTGTATGCTTACTTTTGTCATTTTTCTCTATCTTTTCAACCATTTACTTGTGTTCATCCATCACTATAGCTTCACGGGATAGTAGTGCGCATTCTGGTGTAGTAAAAGAAAGCTAAATGTCTGTCCTTACAGCAGAAGGCTGGCCCTGTTAGGCGTCCGGTTGAACCTCGGTAGCCCAGTAATGGAAGAGTATAGTAACCACTTCATCTACATTATATGACGTTAATTTAAGAGACATATCAGGAGGAATGTGTATCACTGGTCCTCCAGTTAAAGCTAATGAGTTATATGACAAGATGGATCTTTAAAAGTGCAACTTTCCCCCAAGGCAGGTTTACTATGGATACAGCCGGTGAACAAGTCAGCAGCAGATCAGGAAACCGCACCACAGTATTTCAACATATTTGCCTCATATTTGCCTCACACAAAGACAGATTTGCAACTAGGAGGAACCAGGGCTGTTTTGATGGGGATTGCCTCAGTCAGGTTATGATGAAATGGATATTTCAGGATTGAAGAAAAATGGACCAGACTGTCTGTTATGTGGTGATGCAGAAGGAACCCATAGGCAGAATCCCCTAATCACTAGTAAGTACAAAAGGCCACGAACCTTTAAAGATGTTATTCATTTACCTGCACATTAAAAATTCAAGGTAAAGGTTGGATAGATATATATTCCATGAATGGTTCCATTACTTTTTGTGCCTGAGGTTAAATCACACTTCAGTAAGATTTGTGTGCCAATAAAGCACCCAAGTAATTCTGATAATTGTAGTGCAAATCCCCCAGAAGCTTATCTCGGTGAACATTTTTACAACTTATTTACCCCCCCACTGCTACTTCCCTATATGTCCACAGGACCAGGGTGTCATTTAACCCATGAAATGAATCTATAGACTTTCTGTTACACTCAGTGTAATTTGACCATGTTGTGATTACCTTTCAGAAAATACGCAACATTTAGGACACAGTATATGGTGTGGATTGTGCATGATGCTGCATGCAGAGTCTCACAATATGTTGTGCACAGGGGAAGTTGTGGCCTAAGGCCATGTTCATGGATATCTTGTCAGACGAGGAAGAATTGGACGGTTTTGCTGGTAGGCCAGCTAGACTCGTACTCCGGGTCAATGATGTTTTATGATCTGCTCATTTCAAGAATCAGTCATCCTATTGCTGATTTAGAGGAGAGATATGAACAGAGTGTTTAAGGAAGGATGACCTGCTTGACGTTTTTATATCTAGTAACCAGGACATTAACGATATGAATCCTGGTGTTATTGAGCAAACTAAGGATAGTTCAGAGGAAGAATCAATGATGGAGGATAATGGCATCAAGCTGATTTATTACTGCAGCTACTTATTAAAACTTTTTGAAAAGTAGCTGGGTTGAACATCAATGTCCTTAAAAAAAAGTATCTGAAAAACAAGGAGATACTCTGGATATTTTCAAGATCGCATTTAGAAAGACCACTGACATTGTCAGCCTGTCATCTTTGCCCAGTCCTAGATCCACAGGGTCAAGCTCTTCATCTCATGTGTCAAGTCCTACACCTAGAGCAAAGCCAAGTCCTGCTCCCAGAGGGTGGAGCCCTAACCTACAATGACGCCCATCCCTCACCACTTGATGATACCATAGAGCTGATTTATGTAGATAGAATTCTTGATGAAAGCACGTGCAGAACACCATTGCCTGGTTGAAGCATTGATTAGTAAAACTGAAAATTGCCTTTTTCTCCATGGATTACATTACATAAGTGCACTATTTATTTTACAATTATAACTGACTTCAGCGTGTGATTTAAGTTTCGACTGACGGATACTTTTCATCATTAACATTGTGAATTGTGTATTCACTGAAGTAGTTGACTGACAGCCAGTATGGCAAATAAAAGCTTATCACTCAATCACTCACATTGGAAAATGTGTGTTTATTGAAGTATATCATTCATGAATACTTGGAAAAAATTTATGACAATAGACAAACATTTCACCAAAAAAAGTTTATAATGTAGTTCTCTAAATGTTAAATGCCCATTCAGTCAAGAATTTAAAAGTCAGAAAGACAGCAGTTCATTTTGTGAAGAGAAAGAAAATTTCTGTACAATATTGTATATGATATATGTTTCTGTCAAGTGTAACATACTGTAATGTGAAATGTTTTAAGTACTTTTCTCTTGATGCCACACACTTTTCAAATGAATGGAAATACAAATATAATAACTAAAACACAGTACAGTACATTATATATGGGGTAGGGTTGTGGTCCAATGGTTGGCGTAATTCTACAAGGAGTCTGCAAATGGAAATCAACAGACCAGATGGGTAAGTACAGTATACACTGTTGTATTTTCCAATGATAAATATTAATTCTCTTTGCTATACAACAAACTCTTTTAACCAGAACCATCAAGAGTCTTGAGATATGTTGAAATGGTGGTGTAGTGATGGTTGATGTCCAAAGTGTAAGCAGGAGATAGTGCTTTGTGCCTGTCTAGGGAGTGTGGTTTAATGTTTGATGGGTTGGAGTTTAAGACAACTGAGAGGTTGGGTGTTTAATGCTTCTTGGATTATTTCAATATATCTCTGTTTTGTCTCTTTATATATGTTGGGGGTGAGGTTTCCAGAAAGAAGTTACTGAAGTGTGAGGCAAAGGTAAGCTTTTTATTTCTACTTGGGGGTTGCTAGTTACTATAGAGTGCTTTAGGTGGGAAAGGTTTAGTGCTGTTGCATAGACTTGAGTGCTAAGCATGTTGAGGTAAGTCTGTAGTGAGATCTTTGCTTCATCATGGTGTTGAGTGTGTACTGTTGCTAGGTAACCAGTGATCATTCTGAGTGAACTATTTTGTATGATATGCAGCTTTGTTATTTATGCTTTTGTGAGGGTGGAAGACCAAGTGGCAAAGGCATAGATTAAAGTGAAGCAAATTAATTTTATGAGTAAAATGTTGAGGGATACTTTTTCTTGTCCAAACCTGGTGCCAGTTTGTATTCTGAGGACATTTAAAGTACTGTGCCTGTATACAATTATTTTGAAGAATATTATAGTTTTGAGGATTTTTTTTTTTCTCATACAAAATCATTCACTGTACTTATTTTTCTTTTCTTTTATTAATGTGCATACTTTCAGGTAAGTATCACTTAATATGCATCAGTACAATACAAATTTTTTTAATACTTCGCTGTTTCCCACGTTAGTGAGGTAGCACCAAGAAGAGACGAAGTGAGGCCAAATCACTTCATATCCATTCTCAAGCTGTCGTGTATAATGCACCAAAACCATAATTCCCTACTCATATCTGTAGTTTGCTCACTGTGTTGAGTGATTAACTTGTAGGTTCTAATGAAAAGGGCTCTTTATTCCAAAGGATATATTGGAGTATATAGAGACTGAGCGCATAGACGTGTCCGTACGTCTTAGCACCCGAGGCGAAACTAAATGCTTACATAGACAGCTTGACCTGCTATGGAGAATTGAAGGTCAATGTATCTATAGGACATACTATTAGAGATGGTACATGTTACATAAATGTGTCTCTGCCTGTCTTATATTACGTATCTACACCTCCCTCCCCCCGCTCACGTATCTACAATATCCAGGCTCCATTGAACATTCCATGGTTTACCCCAGATGTTTTACATGCCCTTGTTTAGTCCTTTGAGAGCATGTTGACCCCAGTACACCACATTGCTCCAATTCACTGTATCCCATGCACACCTTTCTCCCTCCTACACGTTCAGGCCCCAGTTACACAAAATCTTTTTCACTCCATCCTTCCATCTCCAATTTGATCTCACCTTTTTCTTTGTTCCCCACTTCTGACACATATAGGCTCTTTGTCAACCTATCCTCTCCATCTGTCCAAACCATTTCAGCACACCCTCTTCTGCTCTCTCAACCACACTTTTTATTACCACACATCTCTTTTACCTTTTCATTATTTACTTGATCAAACCACCTCACATCACATAGTGTCCTCAAAAATCCAATTTCCAACACATCCACCTTCATCTCCACATCTCTATCTATAGCCCATGCCTTACATCCATATAATATTGTTGGGACTACTGTACCTTCAAACAATCAAATTTTTGCCCTTCCAGATAACATTCTCTTTCCACACATTCTTCAGCACTTCCAGAACCTTCACCCCTTCCCCTACCTTATCACTCACTTCCGCTTCTGTGGTTCCATTTGCTGCCATGTCCACTCCCAGATACCTAAAGCACTTCACTTCCTCCAGTTTTTCTTCAATCAAACTTACACACCAGCTAATGAGTCCCTCAACCCTGCTGAACCTAATAAGCTTACTTTTGTTCACATTCACTCTCAACTTTCTTCTTTTACACACTCTTTGAACTCAGTCACCAACTTATGTAACTTCTCACTTGAATCTGCCACTAGTGCTGTATCATCAGCAAACAACTACTAACTCATTTCTTAAGCCTTTTCATTCTCCACAGACTGCATATTCGCCCCTCTTCCCAAGACTTTCGCATTTACCTCCTTCACCACCCATCCATAAACAAATTAAACAACCATGGTGACATCACACACCCAAGCCACTGACCAGCCTTCACATGAAACCATTCACTCTCCTCTCTTCCTACTCACACACAAGCATTTTTACATCCTTGATAAAAACTCACTACTTCTAGCAGCTTACATCCCATACCATATAATCTTAAAACCTTCCACAAAGCATCTTTATCAACCCTATCATATGCCGTCTTCAGATCCATTTATGCCACATAAAAAAACATCTGTTTTAATAGTACAGTATTTCTCACATACATTCTTCAAAGCAAACACTGCTCCACACATCCTCTACCACCTCTGGAACCACACTACTCCTCCCCAGTCTGATTCTCTGTACGTGGCTTCACCCTCTCAATAAGTACCCTCCCATACAACATAACAAGTATACTTAACAGACTTATACCTTTGTAGTTTGAACACTTACCTTTATCTCCCTTGTCTTTATACACTGGCAGTATACATGCTTTCTGGCAATCTTCAGGCACCTCACCATGATCCATACATGCACTGAATATCCTTACCAACCAATCAACAATACATGTCATCCCCTTTCTTAATAAATTCAACAGCAATACCATCCACCCTTACACCACCACCTCTCTCTTCACCAAACCACTCTCCATGACTTTCACACCGCATAACACCCTGACCAAAACATCCTACATCTGCCACTCTTATCATCAAATACATTTGACAATCCTTCAGAATACTTAATCCTCCTCCTCCTCACTCTATCACCACATTTTATCACTTCCCTTCACCAATGTTCCTATTGTTCTCTCGTCTTTTGCACATTATCTACCTCCTTTAAAAACATCTTTTTAATCTAACTAAAGTTTACTGATACTCACTCAGCCCAATACTCATTTCCCTTCTTTTTCAACCCATGCACCTTTCTCTTGACCTCCTGCTTTTCTTTTTCTCTAGCAACCTTAGTTCTACATCTCACTACTTACTACCTTTTCTATCTGCCCACCTCCTGCCTTTCGCATACCACATGCATCTCTTGCACATGCCATAATTGTTAACCTAAATACCTCCCATTCCTCATCCACTCCCCTTGCTTCATTTACTATCACCTTCTGCCATTCTACACTCAATCTCTTCTTGTATTTCTTCACATAAGAACCCTTTTTAAGCTCACTTATTCACACCACACTCTTTTCCCAGACATTATTTCCTCTTTTCCAAAAACTTTACAAATCTTCACCTTTGCCTACACAAGATAGAGATCAGAAATCCCACCAACTGCCCCTCTCAGCACAGTTACATCCAAAAGTCTCTCTTTTCCATGCCTATCAATTAATGTCATCGAATAATGCCCAATGACCATCTCTTCTACTCACAATGTATAATTGTGTGTATCCCTCCTTTTAAACCAGGTCTTCCCCATCACCAGCCTTTTGTCAGCACACAACTTGAGAAGCTCTTCACCATTTCCATTCATAACAATGAATACCCCATGTACCCCAATTATACCCTCAACTGCCACATTACTTACTTTCTCATCTAAATCATCTATCGCCAATACCCAGTCACTTACATCAAAACTGTTGACACAATCACATGGCTGCTCCCAAAACACTTGCCTCTAATGATCTTTCTTCTCATGGCCAGGTGCATAAGCACCAACAATCACCCATTTCTTGCCATCCACCTTCAGTTTTACCCACAGCAATATAAATTTACTTCCTTACATTTTATCACACACTCTTAAAACTCTTGCATCAGGAGTATTGCTATGCCTTCCTCTACTCCTGTTCTCTCACCAACCCCTGACTGTACTCCTAAGATATTTCCAAACCATTCTTCCCCCTTACCCTTGAGCTTTGTTTCACTCAGACTGATAGGTTTTTTTCCCCAACCAAAAAGTCCAGCCTGGGTGGGTGAATGGGATACTACCGCAGTATGTCCCTACTTAGATCCTGCATAACTAAAGGTATCCATATCATCAATCCTAGAGTACATTGACCTTTATTTTCAGAATTTTTCTTGTTTTAGCCACTTCTGTTTTGTTGTCTTTTGTTGCCCGTGCCGTCTCAGTAACATAAAAGAAATCATTCTTAAATATTTTATTACTAGATTCTTGTTCACACTTGGTAACACTTTAGATCTGTTACTTATGCTGAAGTGCTTGATACTGTGTATACACCAATTGGTCAACTAAGTAAAAGAGAGTAGTTATTTACATACCCTTACTAAAAGATTTTATTATGAGGCAAGTGTAGAGCACATTGCTCACTACACATACTGCTTGTTTCATAAAACTGTTATTTTCTGCTGTCACACTTACTGTATATTTGTCAACTGTGCTCATCTGACACTATTTTTACTTATTTGTCTTGTCCTCTCTAAAATGTTTGAGTTACATAGATACAAAGACCACACAGACCCAAGGTCCAATCAAGGTGGTGTGGTCTTTAAGAAAAAAAAAAAACATTAAAAGCAGTAGAAGAAAAGAATACCAAAACAAAGGATCTTTCCCTATTCTCCACTCCCTCCAGCATATGGTGGATGGAAAACAGGTGGAAAGAGTACCTTGCAGGATTAATATGCCTGAAGGAAATATTTATAGGAAAGTCATAAGGTAGAATGAACATGAATATGTCATGCATCCCTTCACTTTTTGTTACAAAGACAGTAGTAAGGTTAAACCTGAGCTCCAGCCTCTTGACTTTCCATGCCCATATTATTCCCGATGAAGAAAGTACAATAATTCTTACTCTCTCATAGCAGGTGACGTGGGTTAATCAATATTGGTATGTTACACCCACAAGGCTAGGGAGAGATCAGTGGTTGAGAAGGTAGCATGATATATCACTGAGTTATGATGACTTAATAAATGATTTATTCAGGAAAGGAGAGTGAAAAGTGATCAGACTTAATTTTGAAGATAATAAGGATATTGCTCAGGACAACATTTTCAGGGAGCTTATTCCACACCACAATAAAGTCCTTAGTAAAGAAATATTTCATTGTCACATTAACTCAATGACCTCTAAATTTTAGTCCATTTCCTTTCATCGGTAAGGGAGTTATCAGAAGGGTACCACATGTGGGTTATGGAAAAGGGGAGACAGAGAAGTAAAACACTGTTGTAAGTCAATGTTAGGGGCCCTAGGAAAGCAGACACATTGTACAGAGATGATACGTTATGATTGCTGGGTCTAACTTGAAAACTAAAGGAGAGCAAGGAGTGAGTATCAAATAATGAAGAAAAACAGGAATATTAAAAAAGCACTGTGACAAGGAAAAGGAATGCTCTAAATTGTTCCATAAATTCAACAAACCAGAATATCATTTAAGGAATTAATAATTAGACTAAAAGGATTCAGATGGAAGGCATTCTTCTTCAGCAGCTTTAAGTCAAGAAAATGTGCAAACTGTCAAGTTGCTTTGTAATTCAGCTTGAATTTGGGTTCTGGCTCTGCACTCTCGTCCTCCAAGGTAACATTACTTAAAATTGGAAGGTAGCTGGTGCTGAAGTTGCATCTTAAGTAAGGAAGGGAAGTAATGATACCTCATTCAAGTATTATGATAGGATGGCCCACAGAAGTTGTGCTGGGACCATGAAAACTTTCTTGGAGTAATTTGGCTTTCCAGAACATAGTCAACTGCCTTGAGTAGTGAGAACATCCTAGAGTGCATTCTTCAAATTTTTATCAAGAAAAATATAGGATAAACCAGTGAATGATGTAATACTACGCTTGCTAGTGAACTTATACTCTTACCACATCCAAAACCAACATGAAATATTCAAAGGGAATAAGAAATTACAGAAAAATGATCTCATTTTACAATTATACAAGTTACCTAATATGCTACTTTAACAGGGAAAATGTTACTTTATTAGAAACTTTATTACGGTTTCTACTCTGCTTTGAACATACTGCAAACTATTGTACTCAGAGTACATCTTATATGGTATGGTAGACTCTACTAACAGTGATGCTGTCTATGGAAGTGTCATAATTATTTAATACTGGCCAAGTCCTGCCTTCTGAGGATAGCACAGCCAGTTTTCTAATTTAGATACTCCCCACCAGGAATATATAAACTAGGGGGTACTGTAAATATCTTCACATATTCTATGGTCTAATGTCACTCTTCAAGCCCTTCCAGGAAAGTATCAGTAAAATTTAGGGTGCATTCTTTTCTACCACCTAAGTGATCCACCTCCAAGCACCCAATCAATTTATTAACCATCATTGTTTACCAAAGTAGGTCATGCTTTATGTCACCCAGTTTGTCTGTTTTCTGGGAAATGTGTAACAATAATCTTTCTTCCATGCCATCCAATACAGGCAGTGAAAGTATTCCCACAAAGATTGAAGCTATACGAGGAGTAAGACACTCGATAGATAAAAATGTACTGCTCAAGCGTAAAGTAAGTCTGAGTGCTAATGATATGTCATATTTAGTTCAGTCCCAATTTTCCATAACATTTATAGGTTAACTGAGCAGATTACATTCCCATCTGTTAAACTACTGCCCTTGGCCACATGATTATATCCTTGAGCTATCTATCTATCTGTCCATATCTCTGATGCTCATTCCCTCCGGGAACTCCTTTCAAGGGGATGGCCATGGTGAAAGCATCTCCATTTATTCCTGAGCTCCTTGGTATAAAAGCACATCATATGGGTAGGGACAGATCCAGCAAAGTTGTAAAGCTACAGCAGCTATATTATATTATGACACAAGCAACCTAGCCAACTATATCTTGGATATCTATCTTATAATACAACAACAGCAAACCTAGGCGACTCTACTTCAGACTTGCTGTAAAAGAGCTGTCTGTATTGTAACTTATTATAAAATAATTACTTACGCTAAATTGAAAAATTTGTCTTACGTGTGAATCCATATTCTTATTCCCATCAGTTTTTAAGATTTCATGATGCTATGCCTGCAAGTGGTGAATTTAATACATACTGAACAGTATACTGATACTCAGTCATACAAATTATGTGCATATAACAAGCTATAAATAAAGGTAATTGAAAAACTGTTTTAGAGCTAAGGTTATTGCTCAGCCGGACCAAATTATAAGTTTCCGTCTTTTTTTCATGGAAAACTGTCATACTTTTTCTAACATTTCAGAGCATTTAATCTCTTACTTCTCATAACACATATCTAAATCCATGACTTCAAAGACTCATAAATGGTAACCTTATCAAAAAAGGTAACCTTGTTATGTAGTCAGTTTATCAAAAGAACAAATATATATACTGGCATTTGCGATATCTATTTTTCCTTGTTTCTTCTTTCTCATACCTTACTCCTGTTTTTCTTTCCCTAAATACCCTAATTATTTTTGTTCTTCTTGAACAAAGAAATATTAGTAATAATAAGAATGCACCTGGTCATGAAAAGAAAGATCTTGAGAGGCAAGTTTTGGGAGCAGCTGAGTGAGTGTGTCAGCAGTTTTGGTGCATGAGACTGCATATTAGTGATGGGTGATCTAAATGTGAAGGTGAGTTATGTGGCAGTTGAGCGTATAATTGGTGCGCATGGGGTATTCAGTGTTGTGAAAGAAAATGGTGAAGAGTTTGTGGATTTCTGTGCTGAAAAAAGATTAGTGATTGGGAATACCTGGTTTAAAAAGAGAGATATTCACAAGTATACATATGTGAGTAGAAGAGATGGCCAACGGGC
>JAYMFT010129401.1:0-13070 GCA_038088735.1 Panulirus argus | reverse complement strand
GGGACTAGGGGCCATAGATTGGACGGACACAGGCATCTTGAGCTTATAAATGTTAGAGCGGATAGGAATTGGCAAGATTACTTATGTGAAAAACAAGTAATGATAATAAGCAAGGTATGATTAGGTGTGTGGTGCTTGTAAGAAGAAGATGGTAGGACTAGCTCGGTTAAACTAACGAGACCTGACCTTAAACAAATCTACCTTAGTCTCACTTGATCTTAACCCAAAGGTGGCCTTCAACCGAGATAAACTGGACTTGACTAACATAACCTTAAACTGACAAACTTTATCAGTCATAGCCCGAACTTGACCTAACTTAACCCAACCTACCTTCAACCGTTCCTTAATACAGACTGACTGTCTTAACCTGAACCTTCATCTTAACTTAACTGTCTTGAACTTACCTTAAACTACCCTTGATTCGACCTTAACCTAATCTGAACTTAACCTTAATCTGACCTTACCCTAGCTTGACTTCAAGCTAGCTGGGCTTTTATTCATAACAGGTGCAATACGAGGTTTGAAAGAGTTTAGTATAAAATAGACCACACAGGTTAAAAAAAAAAAATCATTATACAACAGACTGCAACTACGACCGAGTTACTAACTAAAATATGATAATAATTTTTCTATTTGAGAAAGTTTGTTTGGCTGGAAACGAAAAATACTTAAAACATTATGATTTATGTGATATTAATGGATACAAATGGACTTTACAGTATAAAACTAAATGACAATAGAAGCTTATTTGGCACAAAGCACAAATGAGTTGTGATAGAGTAAGATTATACAGACATAAGTAAATTGCAAATAAATTTGGACGAGGTATCATAGTACCAGAAGACTATATGGCCTGTAAGATAAAGTATTAAGAATATATATATATATATATATATATATATACATATATATATATATATATATATATATATATATATATATATATATATATATATATATATATATATCTGAAAAAGACAAGAAAGTAAAAAGAAAATAATAGATAGAAAAAAGGCAATATGTTACAAGAAAATGAACAGATCAAGTAAAATCAGAGTAAACGCCAAGTGTCTTATATTCAAGTCTACGTAGACACGGCAAAAAAAAGTATCTTCCCGGGAGGGTCCGATGAATTTCGAAAAGATCAGTACAACTCTTCTTGCCTTGATTGGGTTGGTAAGCATGAATGCGAGACAACTTTCCTAATAATTATGGTACACGACTTTAGAGTTATTTACTTCGAAATATGAAATCAATGCAACATCTATTACAGCAAATGACAGAAAATGTCCTTAGCATTCGTTATATTACAATATTATTAAAGCAGAGCTACCAGTGTGAGGCGAGACCAATGGGCATTTCTCAAAATCCCTTGTCCGTGGTGTCATATTGTTTCAGACAAAGATGGTAAGATGATTTTTTTCTTTTTTCTTTTTACCGTGTGAACGTTATGTAATAAACTGTTGCTGAAACAGATAAAGTTGCTCGCTTGTAGCTAGAGGTATAGTAGAAAAGGCATTTATGTAGGGCATCAGCGTTCTTCATTTTGCCAGAGGAGCTATCAGAGATGACATGTGTTTCCTCGTTATGAGTGTGAGTATTCGCTGTAAGCGCAAGGACGTGAGTACGATTACGAGTACTGATGCACGAGGACGAGAACTTGCGGGTAAGACTTGAAGTATTTGTGCAAGAATTAAGTACCTGTTCATAAGTATATGATTTACTACTCAGGCACTAATGTATGTCTACCGGTTTTACATTATGTAGTTCGGATACATGAGGTACATACTATTACTATGTATCTGATGTACCCTCGACCTAACCTCTTTTCTGACAGCAAAATGACCGCGTGGGCCCACCTGTCAACCTCGTATGTATTGTGCTAACTGTACGCTAAACACTTGCCTCCACCTATCCCTAACCATGTACCCATCACCCATGCGATCACCGAAATGCTTTGTTCATTTATATCTAGATGATAACTAAAGCTAACTAGATTTATAAACACAATAATATCTTTACTTACAACAGAACAAAAAGTTTCTATTAATAGTGCGACCAAATCGTGTCTCTACTAGGCTGTGTCAAGATAGATCCATTCGTTGTGACTACCCACAGCTACAAAATGCACAAGGCTACTTGAAATGGCACTATGGATTATATTTTCGTTTTCATTTTGTCGTAAACTTATCTGTACCTATTGTTTTTTTTCCATTGGTTAACAATCTACGAACATGATGATTCCAGAAGTATATGATATGAACTATTCTATGTTGTTTCAGTGTTGCTATGTTGAAGTGGAAGAAAATATACGAAATGAGCCTCTGAGGCCTTGGCATTGTGGAGAAAACTATGGTTACGGGGTACGGGGGCTGGCACCTGTGGGGTACACGCCAGGCGCGTGGGCCTGGGTTGGGGAACATCATGAGGTACTGGTAGAACACACTCTTATTCTCCCCTTGAAGGAGAGGCGGGTAACACCGACTTGGTTTTACGGAGGAGAAGATGAGTCTTGTAGTCATTTCGGAGACGTCGTTACTCACCGTGTGTTACTCCCTCCGACTATCGATCCTTGCCCCATCTAGGCTGCATCATACGATACATCTTATCAGTTAATCAAAATTTTATGAATATACAACTATTATCTCTCAGAACTTTCCCATCACTTTCTCGTCAACAATACAAAAGATATCAGTCACAGAGTTTAATCTACCACGTATAAAAATTTCCTTATCAAACAGCAGTGTGTTTGATACAGTATAGACACTACAAAAAGGAAAGAGAAACATGCTTCAGATAATTGCCTTTAGAATCGGAACTCATAAACTCCACCCTGATGTCATCAGACTGGCCATTATAAGCTTGCGGAGAGGGGAATACAAAGTTTCCTACGTGAATTCCTCTGAAATGTCTTCACTCTGCAGGAGAAACCTATCTCAGTTTGACGCCTGTAACTAGATCACTGGTTTTTAGCCTTCTTATGCATGTAAACCACTTACAGATACCTGTTGTGACTGTGGACTACCTTCATCATATATTCAATATTATATAGGGTCTGAAATAACAATCAAGAACAAATAATACCACCCAAACCCCTAGAAGAGATAGTACTGAAGGTAGAATTTATGCATTTATATATTCATCTATTTATCTATATAAATATTTAATATTAATTTGGTGATTTAATTTTTTCTGTGGACCGCTGGGAGATAGACCATACACCACACGTTACCAACCCTTGAACTAGGCTCACAGCGTCAAACCTTCACGTATCATCAGGATTTCTCGTTCCAAATCCAAAATCTTTACTTCCATCTGAATGTTACACTATAATATGTTACCCATCACTTATCAAACAAAGTTCAGCATCACATCTACATAGAACAACTGGTCTTCTATTGTTTGTCTTATCCATGTACTCTCACGAGTCAGCCCGGTTCTTAATAACTGTGATAATGATGGATACCGTCAACGATACCCGCTCATATAGCAATCTCACCAGGAAAATAATCAACTGCGTCAACAATAGTATGAGTCTCATACAGCCATTAGGTCATGACCATTTGGAAATTAAGAGTTCATGCGAAGACTAGTGCACTGTGGTATCACGTCAAAAGGGAATTCCAGTTGATTTAGAAGGAAGGAATTGAGAAATATCATAAATGAGGCACATCGACATGCTAGACACACCATAATTATGGGCACAAAATCTTACACATTCCCGGCCTCCTCTCCTTGTACTGTCTATCAGTAATCATTACTCTTACTTCTGCCGTGCCATTCTCAGCATTTTCAGTATTTTTTCATTGCAGTCTTAGCACAAAAATAATCTGTTCGCTGTCTTTATTTTCATATATTTCTCATAACTCATTTATTTTAGTATCTTAAATGAAATAAAAAAAATGGAATGAAAAAGAGTCTGAGCGATCGGGGCCTGAACATGCAGGAGGGTGCAAGGTGTGCACGGGATAGAATGAAATGGAATGATGTGATATACAGGGATCGACGTGCTGTTTATGTAGTGAGCCATGCATGTGAAGTAGTCGTTGGGAAACCATGGAAAAAGTCTGTGGGACTTGGTTGTCGATAGGGGTCTGTGGTTTCGGTGCATTACACAGTGATAACTAGAAAATAGATGTGAGCAAATGTGGAATTTTTTCGCCCAATCCTGGCATTACCTTGCTAACGTGGGAAATGGCGATCAAGCATGAAAAAGTATATATATATATCTATATATATATATATATATATATATATATATATATATATATATATATTCCCCTAGATCTATTGTTCCATAACACCTTTTTTTTTTTTTTTTTACCTCTTTATTTGCCACCTCACAGCCCTCTACTGACAAACACACTCGCAGCACCAGCCAAAACAGATCTTGGCTCGCTCATTTATTTTTGAACATCTTTAATCCATCTCACAGGTCTCTCTCTTCCTCCTTCACTTCCTCCTTGGTTACAGACATTAAATTTTCTTAAATGCTTTACACTTTCCACATACCAGGTTATATCTAGAAAATATTTAGCAAAATACTTTCTGCCTTGCACTTCCCATCTCTGGGTATATTTCTATCTCTTTATACCTCAGTCCCTTACTTTCACTCATACTTCTCACGACCTTCATCTTCTGCTGACCTCTATGTCGTATTGAGGATAAGTTCCCGTATCTCTCTGTCAACAGATGCTCGGTAAAAAATAAATATGACCCACGTCATCTGCACTGTACATTGAATAAAGAGTATTCTTTAGTCTTACCTGCATGAGTTTACATGATTACCGTAAATGTCCACACGCTCTCAAGCGAAGCACCTTGTTATCAGGCGAGTGCACTATAAATATTTCAATTTGAACCATTAATTACTGCCAATATCTGAACCTTATAATGGTCAGTGGAAGCCTCCGTTGCCATCTGATCCCTACTGTGACGTGAACAATGTTTGTCTTGCATCTTCGGACGCAGCTCAAGTTCGTCATTCACCAAATGCATTTTCAGGTAAACACATTCTATAACGAAGATAAAAACACAGAGAATTTCCTCTCGACAAAAAATACTGTAAGTAATGTAGTCTTCTTCTTTCCCCCAGCTGGCCAAGCACTAAGCAACAAAATTATCATAATAAACTTGCATTAAGCGAAAACGCCGACGACCCAACATTTCCATTTCTCCCTCCTCCCCTTCCTCCTCCTCCTACCCCTCCTCCTCCTTCTCTTCCCCCTCCCCTCCTCCTCCTTCTCCTCCCCAAGCACTCCTCCTCCGCGGAAGCATCGAAGAACTTAGGGTAAACAGCCTACCTGCCCGGACTGCACCGCTCTCCCCACACGCTAAATGGACCTCTTTACTAAAGGCTCTAATTTGCATCACATCAGGCACTTTTCAGCAGAAATATCGGGACATCTTGGTGTGTAAGTGTAGCAGGCGTGGCGGCAGGAGACCTGGTGTGGCGGCGGAGCTGGTATGATGTTGGAGATAGTATGGCTGAGGACTTGGTGTGCTGGGGTGGTGGATTTATATGTGGTATAGGATCTTGTGTGCTGCCGGCGGACCACGTATGTTTGAGGTCCTGGTGTTGTGTAGGGCTGTGCGGTGATGAGCCTTGAGGTGTCTCAGACATGGTGTAATGCTGGACCAAATATGGAGAAAGGCCTGGTGTCATAACGGCAGAGGTGATGGAGAGCTTAAAGTGCTAGCACGAGCGAGCTTGGCACTGCAGCTGTCCTAGTGTGATGGGGGAACTGGTTCTTACCGCATCTGGTGTGATGAAGGGGTTGGAGTGGTGCAGAGAAGGCGTTTGATAGCAGGCCTGTGGTTGTGGGGCTTGATGTTGTGGTGGACCTTGGCTACTGGAAGACCTGGTATGGTAGAGAACTTGATGTAGTGGAGAACCTAAGATGAAGAGCGAGGGCTTGTGTCTAAGAGGGTGTGGTGTGACTGTGGTACAGGACCTCATACGGTGAACAGTCTGATTAGTGAACGGCCTGGGTGATGCAGGTCCTACTGTGGATGAGGAGAGAAGTATGATGGACATTTGTGTGTAAGGGGTGAGGGACCAGGTATAGTGGACTGCTTGGTGTGGCTGTGACATGATATCTGCTCTAAAGGAGAGCCTGACGTGGTAGAGGGTGTGGTATGAGGAGGGTGAAGGAACTGGTGTGATGGAGAACTACGGGTTATAAAGAGTCTGGGGTGGTGGTAAGCCTGGCGTGTCGGTGGTGGAGGTCTTGGTGTAGCAGAGGACTTGGTGTGGTGGGTGGCTTGATGTAATCAAGTTTCTGTGGATGGTGGAAGGACGAGAGTGGTGGAAGACATGGGCTGGTGAAAGGCCTGTGGTGATGGAAAGTCTGGTGTTCTGAAGACCCTGTAGTGGCGAAGTGTATAAGGTGGTGTAGTGCCTGGGTGGTGGAGTTCCTAGTGTGGTGGAGGTCCTTGTGTGGTGGAGGTCCTAGTGTGGTGGAGGACCAGGTGTGGTGGAGGTCCTGGTGTGATGGAGGTCCTAGTGTGGTGGAGGACCTGGTGTGGTGGAGGTCCTAGTTTGGTGGAGGACCTGGTGTGGTGGAGGTCCTAGCGTGGTGGAGGACCTGGTGTAGTGAAAGCCTAGTGTGATGGAGGACCTGGTGTTGTGGAGGTCCTAGTGTGGTGGAGGACCTGGTGTGGTGGAAGTCCTAGTGTGGTGGAGGACCTGGTGTGGCGGAGGACCTGCCGTGGTGAAGGACCAGGTGTGGTGGAGTTCCTAGTGTGGTGGAGGACCTGGTATAGTGGAAGTCCTAGTGTGGTGGAGGACCTGGTGTGGTGGAGGTCCTAGTGTGGTGGAGGACCTGGTGTAGTGGAAGTCCTAGTGTGGTGGAGGACCTGGTGTGGTGGAGGTCCTAGTGTGGTGGAGGACCTGGCATAGTGGAAGTCCTAGTGTGGTGGAGGACCTGGCGTGGTGGAGGACCTGGTGTGGTGGAGGACCTGGTGTGGTGGAGGTCCTAGTGAGGTGGAGGACCTGGTGTGGTGGAGGTCCTAGTGTGGTGGAGGACCTGATGTAGAGGAAGTCCTAGAGTGGTGGAGGACCTGGTGTAGTAGAAGTCCTAGCGTGGTGGAGGACCTGGTGTGGTGGAAGTCCTAGTGTGGTGGAGGACCTGGTGTAGTGAAAGTCCTAGTGTGGTGGAGGACCTGGTGTGGCGGAGGACCTGGTGTGGTGGAGGACTTGGTGTGGTTGAGGTCCTAGTGTTGTGGGGGACCTGGTGTGGCGGAGGACCTGGTGTGGTGGAGGTCCTAGTGAGGTGGAGGACCTGGTGTGGTGGAGGTCCTAGTGTGGTGAAGGACCTGGTGTAGTGGAAGTCCTTGCGTGGTGGAGGACCTGGTGTGGTGAGGACCTGCTGTAGTGGAAGTCCTAGTGTGGTGGAGGACCTGGTGTGGTGGAGGACCTGGTGTGGTGGAGGACCTGGTGTGGTGGAGGTCCTAGTGTGGTGGAGGACCTGGTGTGGCGGAGGACCTGGCGTGGTGGAGAACTTGCCATGGAGAAGTGGCTGGTGTGATGGTGGAGGGATGTGGCGGCGACCAGCCTCTCTGCCGCTCCCTCCTCTAAACTGCTCACTGGGGCCAGAATATGAATACAGATCGCCCATTACCCCAGAGTTTAACATTTTTATATGGCGCTATTCCGTGGGGGTTTTGACGGCCCCTCGCACCGTGACATATCATGCGGTTTCGTCTTCATTTTTAATGCAGCGGCCGGCAATGTAGGTAGAAATGCATTTAGCTTAAAATGCTCGCGTATCTTGCTCTCGGATGGTACACAGTAAAAGACCTACTCTCGCTGGAGAACTTAACATTGCAAGAATATTTCTGAATATCCTGACGAAAAATAATTTCATGAATAACTGGCTGAATTCATCCCATATGTGTTACTCATGCTTCTACAAGGTATATATTCTGATCATCTCTTTGATATTATACCTTTTTTTTTATTCAGGGCGTTATTTGCCGTAAGACTAGTTACGTTATGACGCACGGAGGGTGTGGCCTTCATATAAATGTCAACCGCTTAGGGGTATCGGAAACGGTCCTGTGAATAGAAAGCAGGAATCAATATCTGTATTCAGCTCACGCGAGACAGAGTCTGGCTAACTTCGAACTCATCCAAGAATAACGTTCCGCTTTCATACCTGTGTATCTCCTTGTCTGTGTAACTTTTTGGCTGTGTTTTTAACTTAAATGTCCCCGAGTAACATTCGTTTCTTGTCTGTTTGCGAGTCTATGCGGCTTTTCTGGCTGTCTGTGTGACCTCTTGACTGAACACATGGCTACTCAATGTATGTGTGAATCTTGTCTGTCTACATGGCAGAGTAAATTCACGTGTGTGTGTGTGTGTGTGTGTGTGTGTGCAAGAGGTAAAATTTCTTCCCTTCATGTACGTGTATCTTAAAGTGTCTGCGTGTCTTTGCATCCCTTCTCTTGCTAATGTGTCTGTGTAACTTCTTGTCTTTCTTTATGTCTCGTTAATTTCTTTTCTGTATAACTTCTTTTACACTTACTGAATCCATGAGTTTTGTCTTTTTGTCTTTCGTTTTATCTAAGTTAATGATTAGTAACATTTCTTTATCATTTCCTGTTCATCTCTGTAACGTTTTGAATTTCTGCATAACGTGTTTTCTGCCTATGTCTTAAATTCGACTATGTCCCTCCCCTTCTGTCTCTAAAATACACCAGAAGGAAGTTGTGCCTGACGGGTGATTTTGAGCTGAACAAGAATCATTCCCAGATTTTGTTTCCGTGGTATTTTTATGCACCTTTTCAGTCAAAGTCTGCGTCATTCTCTGTATGTACTGTCGTAAACTCGTACAACTTTTTAAACTTCATGATGATGTCCGCAATATTTCTATACTCGTTCAATCAGGTCCATTCATCCACCACTCTTGTAGCACAAAAGTACTTCTTATAGAGTTTCTTGATAACTTTCATGCTTTACTTTATGTTGTGTACCCTATTTGTTCTAACCCTACATGTTATGAAGAGCTGTTCACCGTCTACTTCATCATGCTGGGAAAATCTGAGGCCTCCGGCCTTTTCCTGTAACTCAGCTTTCGCTAATCCTGGTACCATAATTGCCCCCTTCCCAACTCCCTCCCTCTTCTCTATTAGGTCTTTGCGCCTTTTTAAGCACCCTGACAAGACATGAGAAGTATATTCTGGATTTCGCCTAATGCAAGATGTGAACAGCATGCTGAATACTTCCTTATCCGTATGTCTGAAAGCTGCTCTGATATTTGCCAGCAGACAGTTTGTCTCTACTGTTCCCCTGATGTGAGGCTCTGGCGATAGGCTAGGAGCGATATTAACTCCCAAGTCTTTCTTACATACAGATTCCTGCAGCTTATAATCCTGCTACATAGTATTTATAGTGAGAGCTTTCACTGTGTTCCATCCTCATTGCTTTACACTCACTCAGACTGGATTTCATCAACCTTGTGTCAGGCCAACTTTGGAATTCATCTTGGTTTCCTTGTAAGTTCATGCGATCTTCCTCGTTTTTTACTTCCCTTATTATCTTGGCATTATCTGCAAACATATTCAGGTAGGATTCCAATCCTTCTGACAAGTCATTCACATAGATCAAGAAGAGCAATTGTCCCTAGACCAAAACTTGCGCCTTGGCACTGGTAGCTTAAACCCATTCTGAGAGGGCTCCCAACATGCGTTCGTTGCTACCCTCTGATAATATGACTTTCTATACATCGAAGTAATCTACCCCTTATCAATGCCTTAAGATCTAACTTCTTTACCACAGTTTTGGCACAGTCTCAGAGACTTTCTGGCTGTCCAGATATACAAACAATCCACCTAGTCTTTTCTTTTGTCTAAAACAGAGCTCATTCTTTCGCAGAAATCAGAGTTTCGTTAGACATGACATCCTTTCCCTGAAATCATGTGTATGTGTGTGTGTGTGTGTGTGTGTGTGTGTGTGTGTGTTTAGATTTCTAATACCTTTCATTCGGTTATACGTTTGCATATCTATTGCCTTTCTTTCTCGTACCTGCTTTTCTCACGTATCTGATATCCTTTTTGTCTATTTACCTCTAACTTTCTCTGTCTTCCCTGTGATCTATATCATCGTCTATTCATCTGAGCGAGTCATATATCTCTCCTCTAGCTCCTCTAGCTCTTTGTCTCCTACAGTCTTCCTTTGTTGGGTTTCCTCCGAACCCATCTCTCTGTTAGTTCTCAGTGCGTTTGTCTTCTTCTTTCTCATCATGTTTGGCTTTCTTTCATCTGTATTATATACGACATTTCCTATACGGCCACTTATCAAATTATAATAAATCAACATAAGCGCCACATCATCTTCTTTCTGCGTTGATCCAGTAGCCTTTTTTATACATAATTTCTCTCATCTGGACTCTGCTCCACATTCCATATTCATTCCATCACATTTCACAGTAACACATTAGAATAAACTATTCAAAATATCCTGACGGTCTTCTATAGGATTGAATCCTCACCATAGCACCTTGATAATGGTTTCCCACATACTTACTAACGTGTACCAATGATATCTCTCTGTGTTCTTTCGGGTCCCATGTACCCAACGATTCAGCACAATCTCATGTTGCAATCCACGTCCCAATTACTAACCCACTTTCAGCAGGGTCCAGAGTTGCTTGTTTCTTTCCAGTTCTCCCCATACTATTCAATTAGGCTCCACTTTCCCCCTGCTGACTGGCCGCCCACAGTACAGAATCATGGGTATACATGTGTTCCCATTTTCTTTCCCTCTCTCTAGCTCATCAGTTCCCGGCCCACATGTGATCTACAGAACTTACGTACACACAAGAGCAATATCTGTTGTGACCTTCGTGTACGGTCTTAGAATTTACTTAAACACCTGACTATGGTGTGCAGAATTCTTCGACTTGACGGCAGGCCTAAAGCCTAAATAACAAACCAGCCATGTAAAGAGAGACATAAAACTGGCTAAAAAGATGAAGTCTAGTTCTCTCAGTGGGTTAATGCCGTCATAGCTAAGTGGATAAGCCACTGTGCTTCATGCCCTTGTATTACCTTTTCGAATCTTTCAAAATTTTCCTTTCAGTATTTTCCCTTACCTTCCAATGTGTCCCTTGAGACAAATTTTCTTATCTTTATTTACAACACACTATATATACATACATGCAGATAAATCGAAAAAAAAAAATAATGAGATCATGCGCATTACATGTTTTATATATATCTGTATTCCTGGAGATGTGAATTATCACGAAAGTGCACGGATCTTCGTGTTTCGTTTACCTAGTAGTTGCCAGCAAACGTATAAGTACTGTCTGATAATGGAGCACATCAGTTAAACCCAAGCCTTTATTACCCTTCTATTTTTCTCCTATTCCTTCTAAACTATCCTTATGATTACTTTACTCCCAGGAAACCACCACCACATCGATCCCAAAAGTCTCTAACTCTTAAATCCCGTACCTAAGGACAGCAGTGAAGAAACCTGTTCATAGTTTCCCCTCCAGCCATCTGAATCTAGACCTATAAATACATTAGTATCCTGTTCTCAACAACAATGGAGTGGTAATTCACCCTTGTGTTTCAGCTTCCCCTCAAGTCATGCATTGGTTCATCCAACAACTCACAAACATTATTTTACATCTTAACGGAGTCCCTTTATTATTACCAGCCTGGACCAGTCTCTCTCTCAGCACATACCAGGTAAACTCCCCTTCATTCTTTTGCATTTATTCTCTTTAATATAACCTGTTGTAATTCCACAAATGTTGCATACCTTGTTTCAATATTTCAACATATTTTCAACGGTTATTTTCCGAGCAGATCTCTGGAGGTTAGCTCCACCCCTGCACAAATCCCAGGCCACCCTCACTACCTCTCCACCGCTGTAACCCTCTTAACCCTCTCTATCACGCCCTTCCCTTCACCTGCCCTCCTACACTAAACAAACTAATTTCTCAACAGCCCCTGCTCTCGACTCTTGCTCTCACTGCTGCACGCAGGGTCGCTATCAATTATACGAGGAGAAAATTCTAAAAGTAATTTATGTGCGTGTGTATGTTTTTATTTACGTGTCTGTATGAATAATGATGATAAAAAGGATAATGATGATGATGATGATGATGGTAGTATTTATGATAACAACAATAAATGATTACTTTAGCAACAATGATAATGATAATAGTAATAGATGAGAACAACAATTAAAAAATTGTAATGATAATAAAAATCATATTAATAATAATAATTATAATAATAATAACAATAACAATAATAATAATAAAAATAATAATAATAATAATAATAGTAATAATAATAATAATAACAATGATAATAATAATAATAATAATAATAATAATAATAATAATAATAATAATAACGATAATGATGCTAATAATTATAATAATAATAGTAATAACAATAATAATAATAATAATAATAATAATAATAATAGAGGAAGGAACGATACGTATAGTCTTAGGGCTTTCAAGGAGGATTCAAAAATTCCTTTTTCATACGGAAAATAAAAAAGAAAAGTAAAGGAAGAGTACAGAGATAAAAGGTTAATAAAGTCTACAAATGGCATTAAACTGCACGATTTCCCTTCCTTCCTCCCTTTCGCAAAGCCTTGCAACACAACGATGCGAATCAACACACACCTGATGGCCAATCCGCCAACAGCCACCCCCCCCTCATCGAAAAGGATCGTTAAGCGCGCTCGTTAGCCATCCTCATCTCCCTCATAAAGACTAATCCACGAAACCTCCTTCACCCCCAAAATACTCAGCGGGCAAGAGTAGCGTTTCCGACAGCGCGCGTCTCCGGGTGGCGGGCAGCGCGCGCCGTTTTAGTGGCGCGGTTTAAAGGCGCGTGGGTGTGTTTTTAAACGCCAGCATCGCGCGATAACGACGTGAGTTGGCCACTCACAATCCCCCCCCCCCCTCTCTCTCTCTCTCTTTCTAGCCTTCTGAGCACGGGGGGGGGGTTCGAACCTTGATCACGACGGTACAAACCCTTGGGCCTTGGGACACGAGCCTTGGCCACGACGGTACGACCCTTTGGCCTTGGGACAC